>CABFOW010001968.1:46892-98096 GCA_902141385.1 Timema californicum
CATGTCCAAATGCTTAAAAATTCGTTTCCAGAGCAAATAATGCTGTCATTCGGTTACTACCTATGTAGGTGCTAGGTGAAAATATCTTCGCCTTTATGCCGAATACACGTATGTGCAAAATTAGTGTTTAGAGAAAAAAACAACGTAAAGTTCTAATTTTCAATGTCTTTCAATGGGAAACATTAAGTTTGGATCAAAATATAAGCTATTTTGAATTCGAAAAATAATTCTTGCTTTAGTTATATGATAAAAAAATTGTCTAGCAGCTTGAAAATGCAGTTACGTAAAGACAGCCAAAAATAAACATGGACTAAGGGCAACGATTGTGCTCCGTCACGAATTTATCTCCTGAGAAGTGCTCCGCGACTCAAAAAGTTTGGGAACCGCTGGTTTAGCGTACAGACCGAACGGATAGTAAGACGCCGTGCTAATAATAATTATAGTTTATTTGGTAGCAACTAATTGATTAATTTTATCAACGCAAAGGTTTACGATGAAACTAATGAATCAATTCTCTTCAACACGATTATTAAATAATCGATTTTTTTAAACACATTAACTTTAATTTAAGATTAATTGTAAACAGAACTTACAAAACAGAAACAGCAAGGAAGGGGGAAAAATCACTTTAACAAAGCAAAACTTAGATTTTCACCGAAACTCTGCTGACAAGGGATTATACATTGGCTCTAATCAATGGTTTAGTCCTGGGGGGGGGAGGGAGGTATTGGCCAGTTATTCTCCTAATTCTAAGTAAATTTATAAGTGGAAAATTTGATGATAATTTAACGTTCAAAATTTATGAATATATTTTAGTGGTTTTAAAATTACAAATAAAAGATTAATATAGTGGTGATGTAACTCATTCTTTTCATCTTATGATCATGAAGATGAAATGACATGATTTTGTCTCCACAGGTGACCGACGACACAGCAACAAGGTACGAAAGTATAGTTATTGGGTTCCATTGCTTCAAAGGTGGACCATTTAATTTGATTAACGTTAATTATAAAACATGATTTATAATAATAAAAAGCATAATGGAGTAATTATTAAGATCATTACATTAAAAAACCCATCCGCACTAGGTTGAACTACAAGGAATTAATATCAGGCGAATTTGCAATAGTTTTAAGAGACTCTGGAATAGTCCTTTCTCCACATTCTTCTTTTAATTGGAGTAGAGCCTAAAACATACGGGCTTCTTAAAAATCTTTTTATGCCAGAATCACCTAAAGACAAAAATTATGAGCAACTATTTTAGGTGTTAAAGAGTCATTTTAGTCCATCGTAATCTGTGGTGTCGGAGAGGGTGGTGTTTAACCATCGTTCGCAAGCCGAGTTTGAAACCATAGCTCAATATGTAGTGGAAATAAAAATACTATTAGCGTCCTGTGAGTTTGGAGCATTTCTCAAGGATGCATTACGTGATTGGTTGGTAAGTGGTCTACGGAACAGATCTATTCAATGCCAGATAGCTAGGGAGAATATTCTCACATTTGAGGAGGCGTATGAAATGGCAGGGCATTTAGATCTAGCCAACGACCAGCTTAAGATCCTTTATAAGGTAGAGCCTCATTCAGTGAATTTGGTTGGGAAAAGAGGAAAGGACTGGCAAGTGTGTAAAAATACGGGAAAGGATCCTGGGGTGCAGGGGAAGAGGTCTTTTTTTTTTTAGGTGTATCGGTTATTTAAATTTTGTTGTAGAGTGTCCTTTGAAAAACAACAAATACCACACATTTGGTAAGGTAAGACCTATAGCTGTAGCGTGTATATTAAAGAAAGAAAAGAATGGGCCTAGACTTAGAAAGGTTAATGAGCTAGAATTATGTCATGTGAATGAGGTGAGGGACAGTGCGCAGTGAGTAACAACAGTGAAAGTGGATGGTAAACCAGTAAAAATGGTGATTTACACTGGTTTTCCACGCACCATGTTGCCAGAAAGTGTGTATAAAAAAAGGGTTTAGGATGAAAACTCTAAGACCGCCGTCATTGGATCTGAATTCATACTCGGGTCATGTTTTAGATCTGAAAGTATAATTCAGAGTAGAACAAATGCATCATCCTCCAAGATGGACATATTGGCTACATTTGTTGAAATTTGACTGGCAGTTGGAGGTTAGGTTTGTTGGAAACATTCTACAGGACCTATCAAATCTGGTGAAATCACTGATTTCTAAACATGTATCGGTTTTTGATGGGACAATGGGTGCTATTAAGGGAATAAAAGTAGATGTGGTTAGGAAAGAAGGAGCCACTACTATATTTTCTAAAGCGAGAACAGTGCCTTACGCTTTGCAGGATACGGTGGTGGGAAAATTAAAGTTGATGCATGATGAGGGAATGCTGTACCACGTTCAACATAACCAATGGGCTACACCGTTAGTGTGTGTACCTAAGGAAAACGAAAAAGTGAGGTTATGTGGGGATTCTAAAGTTACCCTGAATAAATTTGTGTAAGACGAACACTATCCGTTTCCCGCGATGGAGAGTTTTTTTGAAAATCTATCTGGGGGAAAGATATTTGTCAAAGGGATACCTACAGTTGCAGGAGTGATGCGTCTCAAACTGTAGCACCTGGGAATCCGCATGTGAGATTGTTCAGATTCCGCAGACTAAGTCCATGTATAAAGTGTGCTTTCTCTTTTTTAGTCTATCATGGACCGAATTTTGTTAGGGCTAGAGAAAATATTTTGTTACATTTATGGAGGGAACGGTGGAGGAGGCCATGAAACGTACAAATGTGGTGCTTCAGTGATTACGGGATTATGGGGTGAAAGTAAACAAGGACAAATGTGTTTTTCTGGCAGATGAAATTACCTGAGACATAGGATTGATTCGAGGATGATTCATCCAACCAAGGAAAGGGTGAAGGACATATTAGAGGCAACAGAACCAGAAGATGTGACACAGCTTAGAGCATTCCTAGGACTTTTGCAATGTTATGGGAAATTCTTACCAAACTTATCAGTGGAGTTGAGTCCTGTGTATAAATTGTTGGAATCTGTCAGGAGGTGGAAGTGGGACCAAGAAGAGCGACAAGTGTTTGAGAAAAGTAAAAGGCTTCTAGTGTAAATTGGCACAGTGGTACCATTTGACTCTTCTTTGCCCACTAAGATAACTTGCAATTCTACTGAACCCTAAATGTCTCAAATCCTACAAAAGTCAGTCCAAATCTAATAAATATAAATTAATATGTTAATGAAAGCAACAGGAGTGAGCTGTGAGAGTAATAGTTTTTAATGCTGGGTGCACAACGGAAACCTAGGGCACGCAACTTAATCCAGTTGCAGGAAGGACATGACGGTTGGGCTCCAGAAATATAAATATAATAATAATATTTAAAATTAAGCAAGGACAGAGATAGTTCCTAAACCTAAGGGTTTTCTCACTAACCATAACATTAAATAAATTCCAAGAAGTGTATGTATATATTTATTATAATTATCAGAATTAAATTAATATATATTTATGTAACAAGTTAAAAGTATTATGTAGAAATATATAATAGCTTCTTCATTAAATTCACAACCTGCAATGAGATAGAAGGATTTAAGTTAAGATTGACTTTACTTTCAATTAACAACCATTTTTTAGAATATATACAACCAAGAATCATTTAGCTTATTATCTTTCACCTGAACTTTGCATACGAAGTTACTCAATATTATGCTAATACGAACCATATAACTATCTAACATATGCATTCTATTACTCATAACTGTTTAACAAAATCAAAATGAGCATCGTCCACAAATTTCAAATATATCTAATATATATATATATCATGTAACTATCTAACATTTGCATTCTATTACTCATAATTATCCAACATAATCAAAACGATCATCGTCCACAAGTTTCTAATACATCCTATAATAACCTAAAATCATAATATTACCCTAAAATTATCACTCACAATATTAACAATACAGTAAAGTAAAAAAAAAGAACATCTAGCTTAAAAAATTACGCAGAAAAGAAAAATCTAACCACCATAATAAAAAGGCAAGATTCAAAATTTATATTTTAGAGCCTCTTTTCTTTTATCTATCAGCTCAATAGTGATATCCCAAAAATTTATCCCTAGACTAGACTGATATAAATAAATTAGACCACTTAAATAAATACAACGTGAAAATTTTAAGTTTTATAAGATTCAAACAGTTAATAATTTGAAATAATAACCTGCCGAAAGGGAATTTTGAAAAATAACAATAAAAATACTAACGCCGAAAAGAATTTTACATTTTTTTAAAATGATGAAGCCCCGGCTTCGTCCGATTAAGTCCGAGCAATGTCTAAGAGTGCTGAACGCTTTCTTACGCCGGTCTTATATACAATTCGCGAAACTCAGGCAACACGGAACAAAGGGGGAGAAAAGGAGGAGAACCAAAGAGTATCATACATCGGGAGGGAAATACGAGTGACAGAACGATCTTCTACTCATTTCTCGAAGCTATTAGAATGTTTGGGTAATTTGCGGAACAGACATCTCTTTTCTTCTCAAGTTCTTTGGAATGGCTTGAGCACATGGTGGCTCCTAGCGGGTGCGATTCGATTCTTAAGCAAAGCTGGTCAGTTGTATGTGTGGTTGAATTGTGGTCGGTAGTGTTGTCGTCTCTCTCGGTTCAGAGTACAATGCAACTAGGATGGTGAAATGGGGTGAGTATTTGCTATAGTTGACTTGATCTCTTTTTACTTGTAGCCAAATGCTACACTTCCAGTAAGGGTTTTTGGAGCATGTTGTGTCATATGTTCCCAGATTATTTCACTTGATCTGTATATTTTAAGTTCAGAGCATTGTCAAAAGCTAAAAAGAACTATCCGCAAATAGAGACGGTAGTTTAACATTGATTTTCAAAGTAAAAGAAATTCCACAACTAGGTTTTTGGTCTTAAATTTACCCTGGTTACCGACCTAAAAACATTGTTTTATTTGTTGTCCCCCAAGAAAGGCATTCCATAGATGGCAGCAGCTCCCTATATAGGCAATATAGCAAATAATATTGTCAGAGTGTAAATATAAAACATAATTATGTGATTTGGTTTATTCGAACGAGAGAAGAAAATTCTCCGTTTCAACTCCACCGATTTGCATTTGTCTATTTCTGTGATGGATATATCTTAATGGGGAAGACAACTGAACAAAGGGCTGGTTGTATAAAAACATGGCTCCTAACATTATTTATTACATGTATTTACCTTTTAGGGAATTTCCTGATAACTTACACGACTGAAAACTGGTCTATAAATACAAAAATTAAGATTTTAATCCTTTTTTGACTGGGGGGTGGTGATGCAGATACCTATGGGTGGGGGGGGGGGCCCGTATTTTAAGGTTGTCCTTGGTTCTAATGTTAATAGTTCTTGTATTACTGGATTCATTGAACAAACGTGTTTTAATTATATTCTGTGTATGACAAATGAATTTAGACCTGTATTAGATGATAGTTCCTGATGTATTAAACTATAATATTAATTACCATAATCTGTACTTTTGTTTGTGTTTTCAATATATTAAGATTTGTTTAGTTTTATAGTATCAATTAAAAAATCTTAAACGCGTATACTTTTTATTTACATTTTTCAATGTTTCCACTTTAAATCTATAGCTAAGATTTAAAAAAATATTTCTTGCATACTATTGTCACTTAGGCAAAGTTTTCTAAATCTATTTTTCAAACCAAATTAGAATAAACCATTTTAAATGGTATTGTTTAACAGTGGTAGAATTTTAAGTTTTTAAAAACATTTTGTTACACAGCTTGAAAAGAATAATGTTGTTAAGACTTTTTTAAATATGTTCTAACTCTAGAACTTTACTGTGTTAAAAAAAATGTTATTTTAAATTTTGTTTGAAAAATACTGTCAAGATTACCATCCAAATAAAATAAACTTGGTTCAAAATTAAAACTAAATCAATATAATAATAAATAATAAAGTTAGAAAAAAATAGTAAAAGTATTGGTGTCAAATAGTACCTATTAAACCACTGATACCTATATTTTAACTATACAAGTATTAGGAAAACTCTCTAGATAGCGAAACATAAGCAAAACAATATACAACAAATACGGACTTTACAGATCTTTCGTGTCAACTTTATCTGTGAGGTATTTGATTCGTGCAGTAAATTACCTTTTCGTATTCATTTATGTTTTCCCCCTCAAAAATGTCTTATGAAACTTTTTAATGTGTAAACAAGGGTTAGAGAATAATGTGATATCTGAAACTTATTTTTGTATTTATTTTGGTAGTTGCTCTTGTTTTATTAAGTTTCTTTTGAATAATTAAAAACTGTTTTATCTGTTAGCTCTTTTATATAATATCTTGAAAATGTATAATGTGTAAACATGAGTAACTCCAGAAGACCAAAAATGTAAGTCAGGCCCTACTAAAATTAAGTTTCTGAATGCTAGGGCATAATCTAAAATAAATAAATTAAACTCATTTTTACAGCCATCCTTCAAATATATTAGTTTGGTTATCTCTTAAATATATGCTTTGAATGTTGTTGGAGAAGCTTTAATTTTGAGCAGTCTGTTATTGGTTGGAGAAGGGAGAAATGAATTAATTAATTATAGTTGGGTTTTTATAATAGTACAATGGCTCGGGAGGTTATAGCTTAGGGATGGTGAAACGTTTCCGACCAGTGGGCCACTTAAGTACCAGTTATATTTTGGACTAGTCTAGTGTGCCACTTCTTATTTAATTTTCTTAGTGATATTCAAAAATCAAAACTGGTTGGACATCGTGAAATGTATTGAATAACTCAAATCAAATTGTAAATATTTTAATAATGCAATTAATTTTAAAGAAAAAATGTACTAGCATGAATTCTCAAAGTTAGTGTCTAAGACCATATTATTTTCAATAACATAAAGTAAAAACATCAAAAGTAGCACCTTTAGGGAAAATAAAGACAGTAAATTGATGTGTTAAAATAAAAAGTTAACATATTTTATATATTTTAGTTTGAAACAAGTTGTATTTTGCTACACAAGATGTGTTTAGTTCATAGCTTATTGTATTCAACAAAACACAAGATGCACTTGAGTTAAGCGTTAGCAAATGGTTTCTAACTGTTGACTTCATAAAGTTTATTGTGAGATGACATTAAATGACATGGCTATCAAAATATTATTGACTTCAAAAAATTAAAGGCCCTACCACTTTGGAAAAAGTTTTATTTAGGGTTTATTTTGTTCATGTCAGCTTGTCAACCAAATCATATTTGTGTGCCACAGGTTTGCCATCCATGTTATCTAGTTCATTTACGGTGGAGTGTATGTAACAGCTATAAGACGCTTGGCTGTGGCATCTGAGTCTGAAGCAATTATGGGTGGAGTCAAGAGTCGGAATTGGAGTTTGTAAAAGTGTACTAACTCCGACTCTGGCTTCAAAATAAAAACCTATGTATAATATTATAACAATACAATAGGGATGTTGTATCCTCTGATTCAGTATCCACAGTTTACCACTGCCCAATTTTATTTATTTTTAATTAAAGGAAAAAATTGTTTATCTGGGCATTGTGTTATCATATCACCAACATCATCATCAACAAAACTGGAGTTTAGAAAGTACACTGTAGTGTAAGGTATACGTTATTATTAATTCATTCAATGTTGGTAATGTCTTACTGTGAATCATTTTATCAATTGGACTTTACCATATTTATGTGTGTAACCGGAATATCATGTTATATAATAGTTCTGTATTATCCACGGTTTCACTAGGATTATATTACCTGCGGATATGGAGGCCTTACTGTAGGTCTATATGGTAACTATATCATTTTAGTTTTATACTTTTTTTAGGACCAATTTGTAATTTTGATTGACTACTTTATTCAAATATAAATTCACAATGCCAAAGGGCTTTCCAAAAAGTAATTTGTATTGTAGCATCTAACTGCTGTAAATTTGTTATTACTTATTAATAGGCTATAGGCCTTCAGCAATTTATGAAGGAAGTTGTGTTGGAGTCGGACAGTAGAAAAATGTTGGAGTCGAAGGCCTGCCTTACCAACTCTACTGCCCTGGTTTGAAAACATAAACCTTTTCTAATGAAATTACACAAATTAGACTGTCACACATAACAATCAGAACTTATAACCTCTCAAAGAAATATATATAAATGGTGATGTGGATATTTTTGCACATACTATTTTGATGTTAGCCTACTTAATATGTTTAGAATACCTAGCTTATTTTATCATTTGCATATAAAAACTATTTTCTTTGTTTTATTACTATCTTCATAATCTTATTATTATTATTATTATTATTATTATTATTATTATTATTATTATTACATACACTTAAGAGGATAGCAAATAGAACAATACTAACAGGATTTATAAACTTTGATAATTTTTAATAACCATAACAATTGAAACAAAATTCACTAAAATCAAAAGAAAAATGTAAAATTTAAATATTGACTATATTTTTTACTGAAAAAGGTTCTTTGCATTATGATGTTGACCCATAATCCTTTGCTGTGTGTAATATTGTTTCCTAGGGAGATTAAATTGTTTATTTGATCAATATCATTTAAAATTATAATTTATTAATGCATGAAAGGTTAGGTTAAGCTAGAGTGTTTAGGAACCATAATTACCGCAGTGCGTTAGTACGAGTAAACACTGAGTACCCGCCAAGCGTGGCCAGCAGGACTATTGTGACCACCACATGTCATCGTGAGTGCCTGGTGGAAGATACCAACAACTATACAATATATCGAATTTTGTCTATAAGCTAAAGGGCCTATTTAACCTCTCTGTTAACTTTTCGAATCTCCAAAATTGTGTTCTATACTTTTCTCGGTCTTATATTTAAATATTTAGTAACTGTGTTAGATTATGGCTGGCCAAGTATTTTTAATAAATTGTTTAGGCCACTTCATATGTTAGGCCCATCTGTTATTTGAATTAATACAGCTGTAAAGTATTGACATTAATTGGCGGAGAAGAATGCAAGTGTGAATTTATCCATTTTTAGAAATATAGGAAAGATCATTTTGCAGTGCTAGCTAGTTTATAAAGACTCACTCATAGCAATGTAATGGCTTAGAAAGAGAAAGTTATAATTTAGAGTAAATATACATACATCTGTGTGGAGGGATCTTGTAAACCATTAAAGAAAAAAATCTCAATACATCCTGTTGGGATTCAAATCATTGACAAACCATATCAAATGAGGCTGATTGACATTATTGTTTGGTTGAGTGAAAATAAAAACTAATATTAATTATAAAAGTAAATAGTTATAAATTAGTAGGAATGAACATTTAAGCTGTATTTGTAAAATACAAATAAGATCACTACACATAGAAGTTTCAAAAACTATCATAAATTATTAAGATAAATATACAGTAAATTTTTGCTGTATTTTAAACACGATACAAGTTTTCATTTTTGGTCAATTTTAATGTCATTAAAAGGAATAAGAATATGAATTTGAGTGAAATCCCAGAATTTAATACATCTAATTGTCTACTATTTTAAACTATGGTTTATCCCAAAATGAAATTAAAAAATACCAACCGCGCTACATATTTTAAACATTCTTAAATATTGAGCCGATTAGATTTTTTTAATGTGTTAGTTTAAAATGCACCCATTTTAATCATAGTTACTCAAACTTTTTCAGTCATTTGTCATTGCAATCAAAACAAACAATTCTAATTTATTTGGGATTATTGTTGTGATTTTGAAGAATCAGAGCTGCTATTCCCTTATGAAATAGGCTGAAGATTTTCACCTTAAGGATGGCAGCACCCTTAATATTGATCTTGAGGCAAGCTCAAGACTTTTCAAAATAAAATAAATATTTTCATTTGAGTTGGTATCACAAATATAATTTTATTTGTACACACTATGGAAATACTTTAGAACACAAAGATATAATTTTTTGGAAAGCTATTTTTATTCAAAATTGTTTTCCTCTTATTTTATTTTTTGAAAACTAGTTATCTCTAAAATAATTTGTTCTTTCCAGTCTAGTGTGCGGCGATGTGGATGGCAAGTTCAAAACATTATTTACCAAAGTTGAAAACATCAACACCAAATCTGGACCATTTGATTTCTTACTTTGTGTTGGTGATTTCTTTGGTTCATCGACAGATTCTTGGACACCTTATAAAGATGGAAAGTTAAGTGGTGAGTGTATTTAATTTATTTGTCGTGTTAATCTTAAAAAAGGTTTTCAATAAAATAAAGACAGGCTGTAGTAAAAGGCATAAATATATTTCTGTATGCTCTGCAGCTACTTGCATATTTACATTAATGTTGTAGGGATGAATATACCCATATTTGCATGGAGTTGAAGTGGGAAACTTTTTGTGAGAATGTTGACCCCATGCTTTTTGTTAACTTTGACCACAACATATTTTCCTATATTAGAGCAATTAAAAATGAGTTGGTTTAAAGTAGGACTTGTATTTTAAATTAAATTATAAACTCAATCTGCAATTAAAACATGAAACTTCCATTTTGAAACCTAAAATCTTGATTTATTATTTTGTTTTATTTTTCAGATTAAAAGGTGTTTTGTAACAGATCTAAATAAATACAAAGTAAATAATAATAATAAATTCATTACTCATTGAATTTAGGTTTTAAACGGTTTGCTAATAATGCCCACAGTTTTTATATAATGATGTGAAAATAGGATCCCAAGATATTTGTCTTAACCCATTCCATGGCACATGTGTAGCGCAGCTATCTGTATAAGCCTGGCAGCTATTTTTATACTTTTATACTCTAATCTGATAAATATTTTCATTACTCAATATTTTCTCATATGTATTTTTTTATGGTCAAAGTATAGCATTGAACTGTTATCTCCATCTATTAGCTTCAATATGAAGTATTAAGACTGACTAAAAGTATGTCCATTCAGATTTCACTACAATAACATATTGAAATGAAACATCAATTCACGCCTACACCAGGGAACATTCTGGCAAACCAAGATTTTGCTCAATGCCCACACCATGGAAAAGGTTAAATTTCCATTAATATAATCAGGCTATGATTTAAGACACTGGTCGATATGAATGTGTTTTAAAATTTTACTTTTGTATTAATTTAGCTTGGAAGGCCTAGTACAGTAGCCCCATGACTTCTTTGGTGCTGACTGACAGCTCACAGCTGACTTTTGACAGTCAACATTTAGGTATATACCTAAATGTTGACTGTCAGAAGTGACAGCTGCTAAACACATGGTTTTACAGATTATTTGGTCCGGCGTAGGTATACATAATTTGGTCTGGGAACGTTTCAAAGCTGTCAGTCAGCACCAAAGAAGCCGTGGGGCTACTGTACTACTTTTTAATATTTGGCTTTGATAAAAAATGAATGAACCATATTTTTAAAATACTAGGCCTGAATGTCCTTGTTTAATGTTTAATGTTGTGTAATGTTATACTTAATTCCCAAATTTTTTACATTACATGAGACATCTTATATATACTAAATCACATTTTAAACAAATAAATTATAAATAGGCCTAGCTCCTTTCAACTATATTTTTCTCTTTCACTCTCAAAATGGCCTCATTCGTATCCATGCGATAAACAAGGGTGTTTTATTAACTTTGTAGTTCAGAGCCCAACATTATTCAATATTTGTGTTCATTACCTGTTGTGAAGATGTTTCAATTCTGAAATGTTTACCTAAGCCACCCAATAAACACAAGTTATTATTTTATTTGCTAATAGCCTACTTCATCTTGAAAACGTGCCACCACAGGTTTTCATAAAGTTTACTCTGAAGTATGAACATCAAACATTACCGGATTGAAAAAGTAGTTTAACAGGCAAGAACATACTTTAAACAGAACTACCAACTTATGCATAAAAATGTACCAGTATTAATAATACATAAATGTTAAATTTCTATACCAACACATCTTAAACTAAACCATGTTTTGAAATGGTATGTTTTGTTTAGTTCCTATTGCCACCTACGTGTTGGGACCGAGTACTGTCAGTCATGGCGCCCTCTACCCAGACATGAACGGTGGGGAACTGGCACCAAATGTCAGCTATTTAGGTAAGATAAGCTTTCTTAAGTCTTACTCATACTTACCAGGGTTTGAGCAGTCTAAATAATTAGACTGTCATTGCACTTGACTGCCATTGATGGAGAAATTAAGGTTTAAATCTTTGCTGGGTGCCTTGAATGTTGTTTTCCTTATGGAAATTATCTAACATCTATACACACATTTATTTTAAAACCCCCCTAAGTCCTTAACAATCCATTTTCTAAAAATCTCAACAATAGTATTAATGGTATAATGTAGGCTATATACACAATAAAACAATCGAAAGAAAAAATCAAGTTTATAATTATTACACTATATATTGATGTTAAAAACTAGATTATTTACCTTGATGGAATTGTGGGTAAAATTTGATGCCTGGAAGTTGGGTAATAAAACAGAAACCCTCTCGCTAGCCCTACATTTATACATACCTACCAATATCCATTCATAATGAATACTAACTTTGCATAGCGTATTGGAATAAAATATCAATCTTTGACTAAACTGTTCATTTAACTGTTAACTGTTAAAATGGTGATCACGACAAGGAATAAGGGCAAGTAGAGGTATACAACTGGTGTGACAGTGAGAGAGGAGCAAATGAATATAGTAAAAAGTTTCAAGTATCTGGACAGTATTGTAGAGGAGAGTGGAAGGAACAGAAGAGAAGTGGGAGAGGAAGGCAAGCAGAGGTATTTTTCAGAAGTGTGAAAAGCCTGATTTAGATCAGGGATATGCCAGACAAGTGCAAGGGAGCGATCTACAATGACTACTACCTAACAATATTGATATAAGCTGCAGAAATATGGGTAATGAAGGAATAAGATAAAATAAGTGAACTGTGATTCCTAAGAAGCTGTATCAGTGTGAGAAAATTTGACAGGCTGAGAAATGAGAGAGTAAGAGGAATAGTAAAGGAAGAGCCAGTCCAGGACAGGATAGATAAGGCACGACTGAGGTGGTATGGCCATGTGAGAAGAATGGATACTCAGGAGGATGTTGGACATAGGAGGCCGAGAGGAAGACCAAGTGACAGATGACTGAAGGAAGTAAGGAGGAGGAGAGAAGAGGACTGGACCAAGGTGGAGGGAGAGAGGTAATTGGAGGAAAGGAGGCAGAGGAGCGGTTTATGTTCCAAACAGACACAGCTAGTGGCTGAAAGCTGTTCATGATGATGATGATGAATATTTAGTTAAAAGGTTGTTTGGCATAACTCAAAATTAAAATAGGATAGTAACATAAAATAATTCAACTAAATAACTTTTGTAGTGTTAACACATAATTTAGTTGACTTAGGTGATTGGGTGTGTCAGGATAGCTGACATCACTATTGTTTGGTTATTGTATATGCAAATAAGTAGTATAAAGGTACATTTCTCTTATTTCTAGGGAAAAGAGGTTTATTCACAACAAGCTCTGGTTTGAAGATTGCCTATTTGAGTGGTATAGAGACAAACAGTAAAGAATCACCACAAGAACATACATTTGTTGAAGCAGATGTAGCTTCTGTCAGAGATATCTGCTACAAGGGGAGGCCAAGTTTCAGAGGAGTCGACATCCTAGTCACCTCCGTTTGGCCCAAGGACATTGTACATATCAATGTGGTAAGTGCTCTTCTCCATTGAAATAAACCATGACAGCTATACCCTAATTCTGGTAGGAAGAACAGTGAAATATTGACAAACACAAATATTAGATAAACTACTTTTATATATATCCATACCTCAAGTAATGTGACTTAAATATTTAACTTTTGATGGTAATTATTAATACCTATTTAATAACATTAGTAATTGAATAACATTTTATCAATGTTGAACTCAAAAAATTTGGTTTATTTTGATAGTAATTATCAATACCCATAAAATAACATTAATAGTTGAGTAACAGTTTATCAATGTTGAACTCAAAAAAATTATGTTTGTGTTTTCTAAAACTCTTATTCCTAATAGAATCAGAGTTTTCTAAAACTCTTATTCCTAATAGAATCAGAGTATACAAGCCTGGTAACAAAAACTAATTTTTCTAACTTAACCTGAGAGGTTCACTTGTTTAAACATTACTATCAACATATGAACATGGATATTAAATGGAACAATATGTTTTTCCTCAAAACATATTTTTTTAAATCTTTTCACACTAATAAAACTAGATGCAACTTGTGAGCCTTTATTCACCATATCGGTTACATCATAACCTTTAAGCACCTTTGTAGTGACTTTTTTTTTAGGTTTTTAATCATTAAGTCTCTTAAAAATTGTTAACACTTTATTATTAAAATAATGTTTGACGAATGACATTGATTAAAGGACAGTCCTTGGTAACCCAGTACCGTACTCCAAGCTAAAGACATAGGTGTCATTCCTTTCAAAATTGTCTTTAATATTTAGGAAAATATAAATACCTCTTATGATTTTATAGCCTCTTTGATTGCTATTCTTGTTAAGTGATAGAATATCAACATAGATATTTGAAAATGTTGTTTGCTTTCATGGCACTCATTACCAAGTATTATTATTATTATTCGAGGCACAGAATTATCACATTAATAATAAAATTGAATTTTTTAAGAAAAGTTGGGTCGACTCCACTATTTTACAAATCCGAAACTCAATATATATATATATATTAGGATTTGAGCCTTGAATCAGAAATTTTCTTGAATCCTCAAATATCGAATACAAGGATTCAAGAGTTTCATCCTTATTTTTAAGTAATTATTTTAAAAGAAATCTTTGCGCATTCTAATCTTCAATTTTATGTTAATAGAGGATGATAAATTGAAAATGCTATGATATGAGACAATGTTTTTATTCATGAAATCTATCTTTCCCCAGAAACTCTACGAACTCTTAGTCTCAATACAAAAAATGCTCTTTGATTTATATCTCTTTTGATTATTACTTGATTTGCCTAGCTCGAAATAAATATATCAAGTAAAAGCTTAAGTTTACTGTCAACATTTTCTCATTGTAAAAAACCGGTCAAAGAACACTTATAAACAAAAATTTATATCTAACCAGCACTTATAAATTGCAACTTTTACAAATAAAAATTAAGAGAACTTTTGTTATGAGTGTTAAGTATTTTCACCGTCAACAAGAAGATATAAAAATGTATTTGGTCGGTTGCTGTAAATCATATTAATCCCAAAACTGCACTTGAACATGGTGCACTCCACACAATATTGACTCTGACTGAAAGTATTGTTGATACAAGGAGGTTTTTAAGTCATTACAATGTTGTTCTCGTCTAATGGATGACTGGTTTATTAGCTAAAGAATACAAGAAGGTTATTTAAGTCTCTAGAATGTTGTTCTCAATAAATGGAGGACTGGTTCTTAAGTCATTACACTATTGTTCTCAATGAATGGAGGACTGGTTTAGCTAAAGAATACAAGGAGCTTTTTAAGTCATTACAATGGTGTTCTAAACAAATGGACGACTGGTTTAGTTAAGAAAACCTAGGGTTTTGTATATTGTTAAAATTCAACTAATAAGTGTGCTGTATTTTATAACTCAAAAGACTAAGAAATACCCTATGAGTAAAGTATAGTTTAGGATATCATGGCTTAAGATGCTACAAAGTGTTGATTCGTTAAAATAAAAGTGTTACAAAATTTGCTATTTTTAAAACTAATAATTTAATTTGTAAAAGCTCTATTTTTCTTTAATATCAAGTATATAATATGTCATCCATTACTAATGTTTTCTTTCAAGCTATGAAAATATGTGAAGTTAATTTTTTTTTTAAATAATGGAATGTATATCTTTGCTTTAATTCTAGGATTTGCGCCAAACAGCGGATTCATGGTTACTGTCATGGCTTGCAACACAAATCAAACCCAGATATCACTTTTGTGCTTCAAAAACTGTGTACTATGAAAGACCACCGTACAGGTAAATTACTAATATGTATTATATTAGGAAGTAGGTATAGAAAAGGTGGATAGAAACATATAAAAGTAACAAACACAATAGGGCTTTTACAATGATAAGAAATCTGATTACCGAACCCTTCCTTCATCTCTGACAAGACATCTTGTGAATGTGGGGATTGCCAGGCCTCCACCGTGGTTCGGATTCCACGTTAAACTGTAGGTCTTCCATTTTCATCTCACAATCACCCTACCATTACACATTAGCGTAAGTGCGTACAACCCGAACGGGTAGTAAGACGCGTTGCTAATAATAATAATGATAATAATGATAAGAACACATTTCACACTTTGCATTGCTGCCATTGGACAAAGAAGTAATGGCTGCCTCTTGAAGAAGATCAATTGCTACCACTCATTCCCAGACCTAGGTTCCATTCTAATCTAGGTAAATTACTAAAATATAATTGATGTATTTTTATTAGCTATAGATTTAACACAAGGCTATAAATACTTTAGACTTCAAGAAGTCGGTAGGATTATTAAGGCATTTATTTTATCCATCCACCCTGGAAAGTGTTTTCTTAGTTTGAATGTTTGTGGTGTTAAAAGTGCATGCAAAGAAATCTATTATTATTATTATTATTATTATTATCACTGTGTATTACTACCTGTTTGGGTTATACACACTTACACTAATGTAATGGTCAGGTGATTGTGAGATGAAATGGAGGACCTACAGTTTAACGTGGAATCCAAACCATGGTGGAGGCCTGGCATTCCTCACATTTACAAGTTGTGATTAATACACGTCTTGTTTATGGTGAAGGAAGGATTTAGCAAACAGATAAATCTGTGCCAGGACTTAGGATTGAACCCTGAAACCCAGTACAGAAGTCTGACACATTACCTCTAGACCACCTTTTGTAATATATAAATCAACATTCTACTCAGAAAATAAAAGAATAATAAACAGCCCAAACAGTTGTTTTGAATAATATGGATATGACCCTTTTCACTGGTCTATGGTCACTCTTGCATTATACTGTACTGTAGGGGTGTGCGGATAGAATTATTTAGCAAATCCAATATCAAAATTTTCGAACAAATACCAAATAGTACAAATTGAATAGTAGATTTTTCTTTCAGTTTTGATAAAAATTGTCTTAATTAGTAAATTCCTATTGAAAATAGAGTTTTATTATTTAAGTATTGGCAGAATTCAAAACATTGTTATTTGAGCTTGTATTAATAAAAAAGACTGAATTAAGAACAAAATGTCAGGAAATTGAGAATAATTTTTGATTCATTTCATAGACAGTAGGGTTCATCTAATTTTTTTTTGTTTTGTGATAAGTTTTTGACATAGATTTAAATTTAAAAATTGCATGGAGAATGTTTAGCCGGTCAGTGTAGAAATTATATTTCTTAAACTAAAACATTATTATATGAAAGGGTAAAATAATGGGGTGATTAATAAACAAGGTAATATTTTGATTCTTACATCGTTTCTATTATTTTATGGTGTAGTTCTCATTTTCTAATATGTAGAGCCTACTTTTGTTGTGTGACCCAAAGTTTAGTTAAAGGCGTACTAGGGAAATTAGTAGTGAGATAGTTTCCTGTTGCTTTCCTCACTGAACCAGAAAGTATTATTGCCAAGCCCTTTGAAAAGCATACACCAGCTAACCCTACAAATGACACCTTCACTCCATTCATTACAGGGACTGGTATACTGAATATTAATACTAGTATCATTCATACTTCTGCCACTTTCATATTATACAACAATAAATTTTAATAAAATAACACAATTGTAATGAATGATAAAATTAGTTCTTGACCCCCTTTAAAGGTTATCTAAGCTTGAACCCCTAAAATGTTCTCTAGACTTATCACCCCTAAGCTCTCTAGGTTTACAACAACCTTAAATGTTTTCTAGGTTTTAACCCATTTTAAATGATCTCTAGGTTTTACATGCCCTTGCAATATCAATTCTGTTTGGGTCCACCTTCCTGTCTAGTTAACACTTAACAGACTGACAGGCTACTCAAATGGTTGACCTTGCAATAGGGCCCACCCTCTGTATTTTCATGCTTCGAAATTTCAAATATTCGCACACCCCTACTGTACTGTCATTGACAGGGAGATCGAGTTTCGAATCCCTGTTGGGTATACCAAGGGTGGTTTTACACTCACTCCATGTAAATGTGGGCACATTTCCTTTAAGTTCCTCCTTCCTTATCCCCAACACAATAGTGTAATTAGTTCATAAGCATGTAACCCAAGCAAGTAGTTAGACACAGTGACAAAAAAATATATGTGTGTGAACATGGGAATAAAGTTTTTCTCACTATAGTTAATCAACTCGGACAAACCTGTCTGCAAGAAATTTCAGTGTTTATTTAGGAAATGACCACTAATATGGGTTCTAAATATGTCATTTAATATTTGAAAAGACAAGATCAAAGAATTTTAAACATTTAATCTCAAACACTTAGGAGAGAGATTATTTTTATGTCCTAGTTGGAACAGATTTTGGTATACATGTGATGAATTAGGTATGATCTAGTGTTTTCAAGATCTCGGGCCCTGATTAGAATAATGCAAAAAATGTTGTTAGTAAATTTAGTTTCTTGAGTATGGTAGCTACAGACAGGGAAATCCTGTAAAGGTCAGGAAAATGTTAGGGAATTTAATCAAAAATAAAGAAAAGTCAGGTAATTTAAATACTTAATTAATTCTGCACCTAAAAATGTAAACAAAAGCGAAAGGTTTTTATTTCCTGGCATAAACAAAATGCATTGTTAAAATATAACATTCTGCTAACATGAGATGATTCTACAAGTTTTTTTAACCACATTTACACGGTATCACAAATAATACCTAAAACATTAAATACTTATAAATAAATTTAGAATGTTTAATAATAATAATAAATAATGGTGGAGTTGAGGCTGTCGCCTTTTCTTACACTTGATCAATACAATTAAAATGAGCTTTAACAGAATCAAATGATATACATAAAACACACACATAATGAAATAGAAACTCTAGAGTGGATTACATAATATGAGAACCAGAGTAACACAAACAGGTTGACCATAAATCAATCTAACACAAACACAAACATAAATAATACACACAGTGTGATTACATCTCACACTCCTCCATATCGCGAATGAACTTCCACACGCAGATTATTTGCAACTTTTCTCTTGGAACTATTCAATTCTAATTTCTTTATTTCATTGGTTAGGGTATTCCATGAATGAGAAGCTAAATCAGTGAAAGAATTGGAGTAATGATTTGAATTATAAAGAGGAATGAATAAAGTTGAGTTTTCTTGTGATCGAGTGTTGAAATTATTATTAGAGTTGATTGAGTATACATGAATAAAGGTATTGTTGGGAGTCGGAAGTCAATAGTTTCTTTATGATGGTCATCGAGTGTAGAGTTCGTCTTTCTCTAAGTCGTAGCCAAGTTAGTTTCTTATAGTCTGGGGAAATATGAACACGTGACCATAGGTCAAATACAAATCTTAACACATGTGTTTTGGAGTCTTTATAGTCTTGCCGAAAGGTCAGCTGTCAGGTCATTCACTATACACTACAGTAATCGAAATGCGAGAGGATAAGAGATTGTGGAGAATGGATTTAATATTCATTGGTATAAATTTTTTAAGGCGCGTGGTTGTAAAGCAAAAACACTTTTTTTGCATATTTGTTTCACATGATTATTCCGTGTTAGGTTTTCATTTATATGTAAACCAAGTTTATTAACAACCGGCACAAATAAGTTGGGCTATAATTTAAATTTATTTGTCATACAGATGCGAAATTCAATGAGGAAAGTATTCTTTTTGACCCTATAATAATAGATTGAGATTTCTTAGGATTGACATTAAGACCATTTTGTAATGACCAATTATATATTGCAGTTGAGTCAGCATTCTTATTATCCACAGCATATCAATATGATAAAGAGAGGATGATAAATATAGTTGGAAATCATCAGCATATAGATGATGTTGAGAATGTTGAAAACAGCTAGGGAGATCATTTATAAACATTGATAAAAGGCGAGGGCCAAGGACTGAACCTTGTGGCACTCTAGATGTCACTGAACGCCTTGTCGACTGAGTGTCACCTATCATGACACATTGAGAAAAGGAGAGGACCAAGGACCGAACTTTGTGGAACATCAGATGTCACTGAACGCTTTGTTGACCGAGTGTCACCTATCATGACACATTGAGAAAAGGAGAGGACCAAGGACCGAACTTTGTGGAACATCAGATGTCACTGAACGCCTTGTTGACCGAGTGTCACCTATCATGACACATTGAGAAAAGGAGAGGACCAAGGACCGAACCTTGTGAAACATCAGATGTCACTGAACGCCTTGTTGACCGAGTGTCACCTATCATGACACATGACTAGGCCTAAAAAAATATTTACTTACATTTCTTATTTATTTTGAGACATAAACCTGAAAAGTTCAAGGGTAGTAAATGAATTAAACGGTGTGAATTAAAGTGATAGAATATTAAAATAAACGTAAAATATTCTTCCTAATACTAATACAATGAATATTGAAACAATGTGTAACAAATAAATTAACCTAACCTAAATGTGAATAAAATACTCTTAAGATTATAAAAAAAATAAGACCACATATATAAACTAACAGTAAAAACTTTTAAATTAACGTTACAGATTTAATAATTGTTCTAAACTAACTAATAATATTATATTTTAAAGTCTAAAAAAACATGAGTGTTAAAGCGTCCGCTTTTAAAAACAAGATAGAAATGTAAGCAAGGCGCTATGGGCTTTGGGTAATTTTTGTTGTCAACTTTAGCAAATAGTGAAGTCACTATGTGAGTAACTAGATCTTGTTGGAAACAGTCAGGATCAATATCGTGCCAAAATCGAGGTCCGTACATAATTGCTCATACAGTATTTTTACCCATGGTTTATCGAAAAGTGTCGATACCAACATTCGAGCCGAAGTACGTACACAATAGCCCTACAGCTGTGTAGGTATACAGGGTACTAGTGATAGATGTATGGACTGTAGTTGGAGATAGGAAGAACATTTGGTACAGAACCTTACCTTTTGGACAGTGCTCATGAGAAAAATATCAACCCAATTGTTAAGTTTCACACATGCTCAGCTCATCATCATTTGTAAAGTTAGACTCCCTTGTTTCAGTTAATTCAACACCAAGCTCGTAATGTGCAATACTAACATATAGCAACCATTCGTTTCTTGTGTCGATTCCTATATAACTTTGTTTGAGCACAAATTTTATTTGGTATTATATGATATTTAGCTTATACATACCATCACTAATAATTAAACACACAGTATTTTTTTATTTATTTCAGTAATTTTAATTCTTCAGGCGACACAGCCATTCATGCCACGAGATTCATAGCGCTAGCCAAAGTTGGAAATGAGGGAAAGCAAAAATGGCTGTATGCAGCAAGCCTTGAGCCAATTGATAAGATGTCAGCAAAAGAATTATATCAGCAGACGACGGATCAGACCGAATGTCCTTATTCCGGAAACATGCTTTCACCACACATCAACAAAAAACCCGTAAGAAGCGGCAATATAGTATTTTATTTATTTCACTTGTCCTTTGTGTGACTTGGATTAATGTCAAATATTATCTTTTAATAATTTATTGACTCATTTGTTCAGAGTCAATAATGCTATTGCAAATCTAACTACTGGTAAATAGCCTCTTTTTTAATGTATTTAAGTTTATGTTGTTGAGGGTTGTCATCCATTGAGAATTATAATGTAAGTGGTATTTTCAAAATATTGGAATGTGTGGCAGGAGGAGCCGACTCAGTTTTTTTACGACATGAACCACTCCGATGATGGTGATAATCGGCGAAAAAGGTCCAGGAAAAATGATGATGGGCCGGAACGGAAGCAGAGACCTGTGTTTGACCAAGGTATTACTCCTTTAAAGATATGAAAAGAGTATTTTAATATACATACCTATTTAATTAAGCATATTCAATTAAATTTGAAAGAAGTTACAGGGTAGATTAATAGAAACTTATAAAGGGAACAAACACAATATGGTTTTTGGAAAGAAAAGAGCACAGTTCACACTCTACATGCTGCCATTGTACAAAGTGTTAATGGCTTCTTTTCATTGTAAAAGCCATATTGTGTTCGTTTTCTTTTGTATGTTTTTATCCGCCTTTATTATACCTTCTTACAAATATAACAACATACCTCAAAAAGGGAAAAGCAGTTTTTCTTAGAGAGATAAACTGTATAAAAATGGCTCTATTAAATTAAACATTGAAAGGAGGATAGAAGGGCAAGGACTACGTATTTACCGGAAAACTGTAAGCCTCAAACTTAAGAGTTATATCAAGTGTATTGGTGACCTGGCGGTCTAGGTGTAAGGTGTCAGACTTCTGTGCTGGGATCCGGGGCTCAATCCTTGGTCCCAGCACAGATTTATTTGATTGCCAAATCCTTCCTTCACCTCTGACAAGATGTGTATTGATCATAACTTGTGAATATGTGGAATGCCAGGCCTCTGCCGTGGTTCGGATCCCACGTTAAACTGTAGGTCCTCCATTTCATCTTACAATCACCCTATCATTACACATTAGTGTAAGTGCGTATAACCTGAATGGCTAGTAAAATTTTGTGCTAATAATAATAATAATAATAATAATAATAATAATAATAAAGTGTATTCATAGATGGTCTTTTTTTAGCATTGCATCTTACTACCCATTCAGGTTATACACCTATTATTAATTCTATTATCTTGTCAATGAGTGTTGAATTAACCTTTAAATATGATTTTATCGACAAACTAACTAGCATGAATTATTTTCCCATCATTGCTCCACTGTCTAAATCCATGTTGGGAAAGTTAAAGGGTGATAGTGAACATTGTGTTCATTTACAAGTTGTATTGTATTCTTATGCATGTGATATTAAAAACTATTTTTGGAATTACCGGTTATTGAACCAGGCTCCTTTAGAGCAGTAATTGGTCACCTTTTAGGGTAGAGAAATTTTCCAAACAATTGATAAACTGTACTGTTAATATTGTTAAATGTTGATTTCAGCAACTTGTTGGTTTTGTCTCCAAAGTTCTGATGTTGAGAAACATTTGGTCATCAGTATAGGCGATGAGGTAGTGAAATTATTTAAATTATAATCATATAGTAATGTTGAAATATTATAGTTATCATAATAGTATGTAGGATATTGTTATACTATGCTAAATATCAATGTAATGTTGAGAATATTAAAATATCACTTTAGAATAAAAATAAAATTGATATAAAAGTATCATACAGGTGGTATCGAAAACTTAAACTCAGCTTTACACAAGAATAAATTGTTTTGTAAAAGTGTAAAATGACATACATCAGTTGGATACTTGTAATAATAGTTGAGGTCCTACTTTACACTTTATATTATTTTCAAACTGAATCCTAGTCACCGTACAATTTATACTAAATGTTGGTGTTCTGTAATTATTGCCCGTAAAGAAGGTGTATAGGGTGAATCCAGACAAAATATAAATACTATAACTCAGGGGTGGGCAACCTTTTAAGCATGAAGAGCTATTTTCCTAAAATACGTTTTACTCTGGGGGCGCCAAGAAAAATGTTGATTTTTATAATTGCGTTTTCACATTTTATTTATGTATTTATCAGTGACAAGTTGAGAATATACATATTTTAAATGTAATAAACAAAACACAAATTATAACATTATCATTCTTTCGATTTAAATATTTGAGCCTCAAAGGTTGAGGCATGTTACAAATGGGCTTATTGTTAAAAACTTATTTATGAAGATATTAATGGAATAATAAACAATTGAAATGAAAACTCTGCCAATTGCAAACTTTATATAAGTAGCCTAATCATTAATGTGAAACTTGGCACCGCTTATTGTCAGCCAACTTGATGTAGTCAGGAATCTAACTGTAAGCAGTTATCAAGATGAAAATCAGTTAATCTTGATCTATATTTTGACTTAAGATGCTTCATGGTTAAGAACACCGATTCATGTGTAAGTTGATGCACAGCATGAGTGGAATTTCAAAGAGCACTTTCTCAACAATGGATAAGAGGTTTTATCTGCCAAGTTCAAACAAAACAAAAATGTTTAGCAAAAACTCTACAAAATTACCAAATATAAGCCGGCACCTAAAATCTGCTCAGTTCAGATCTATCATTTTTTTAGTGTTAATATTATAAAACAAATTTGTACAGTTAGTTAAGATTCAATCAATAATTATTTACATTGTATACATATATTATGCTATAAGCAATTGAAGTTGATGCACAGTAGGAACACATAATTAACTAATACTAACGAATCGTCACCCGAGAATGCAAGTTTTCTATTTCCAAATTTGTTAAATTTGAGATATTTGGTGTTAAAGTTTATTTAGAATGCATATGATTCACCTGCAGTTAAATTGAGACTACTATATAATTACTTAAAAAGATACAATCTATAGCTGTCATCTAGTAACATTGGTTTTCCACACAAGGTCAAACTTCAATGCTCTTTTACACAAAAGTAAAAAAATGGATATAAAACACTTGCCTTCTCGAGTGACGAAATAGTATTAAGAGGTGATATAAGATATTTTTAATTAGTAGCGTTGAAGACAGATTGTTGTAAAACAAGCAATATCTGTGATACCTTTGTATAATATGTATGGTTATTGTAACTTAGGCATACCTAGCCCTTGCGAAAGGTGGATTGGTTCCTGAACACTTGCTAATCCTGCCTGTGACTCACCATCAGTCACTGTCAGACGTACCTGAGGCTGTGGCTAAAGAAATAAAGAAGTATCCTTTAAAACCATGAAGGGCATAGTTGTGATTATTTTTCAAACGATAATTAATAATTGGCATAATCATTTACTGATATTCCAATACCTTATTTCAGTAGGTAGCATGTCTTTCTACTAAATTAAGGGTCCCGGTTCGATTCCTGGCATGGGCAAAAATTTATCATTGGTAATATGTGGGTTTACCCTTTCACAGTGATGAATTAACGACTGGAGACTGGTTGCTGTCCTTGTCCAAGTCTTAAGTTAGATTATAAGACATATGAAGCTAAGACAGGCCTAACAAGCCGGTAGGGGAAAATATATGGCTTG
Organism: Timema californicum; assembly: GCA_902141385.1. Classification (NCBI taxonomy): domain Eukaryota; kingdom Metazoa; phylum Arthropoda; class Insecta; order Phasmatodea; family Timematidae; genus Timema; species Timema californicum. The sequence continues at coordinate 72,008 of CABFOW010001968.1, forward strand.
AATAAAAAACTGACTTGGGCCACAGGCTGGAAACAGTATCTTAATAGATATAAAAATTTACTGATACTTTATTTACATTATAAAAAAATTAATTTTACACGGGTTTCTTTAATATCTAATTTATGTTCTCAGATGGTCTGTTTTAAAATGACATTTAAGTTCTCACAACTTGACATTCATATCCTGATTTCAAATTGTTCTAAGAAACCTGAAATTTTTAAGGGAGAATTCCATTATTTGAAGTCATCTTTCATATTAAAAGTAGTCTTAGAATCCTACACCTATCAGCTATCACAAGTTCTATCTTAGAAAAATATGATTTTTTAAAGTTTCTTTCAAAAGCAAGAGTAGCATACCATATATTCAAGTTGTTGTTATTATTATTATTATTATTATTATTATCATCAGCATCACCGCGTCTTACTACCTCTTTGGGTTATATGCACTTACGCTAATGTGTAATGGTAGGGTGATTGTGAGATGAAATGGAGGACCTAAAGTTTAACATGGGATCCGAACCACGAAGGCCTGGCATTCCACACATTCACAAGTTGTGATTAATACACGTCATGTCTTAGGTGAAGGAAGGGTTTGCAATCAGATAAATCTGTGCTGGGACCGAGGATTGAACCCCAGAACCCCAGCACAGAAGTCTGACACCTTACACCAAGACTGCCAGGTCACCTCTTTATAAGTTCTCTAATTTATTCTTAAAAAGGTAATTATGTTTAATTGACTGCCTCTGAGAGCCCACACCCCTTACACTCTTATCAATTCTTAAATCTACTTGTGGTGATCTCCACCTGGCCGGAGGAGAACGTACTGTTGAGCAAGAAGAGTTGTCAATTTTCTCTTAAAAGATCAGCATGTATGTTTTCAAACTTCTTTTGTTAATAATACATAGCCTAGGTGTTTAAAATCTGTTGATAGTTTCATTTTTTTTCCTTAATAAGAATTATGTTTAAGTCAGCTTTGAAGAAGTTTTTCAAGACACAGGAAAAAGTTCCTGTGTTTTTTGAAAGGAATTATAAAACATCTCATTTGCAAATGCAAGTTGTCCCAGTGCATGTGAAACTTGCAGACCAACTGAAGGAAATGTTTCAGGCAAGTAATTGTGTTTTTCTGGATTTGGATCAATATGGCCAATGATCAAGTTCAGAAAATGATCAAAAGATCTGATTAAGTTTTGTTTTAAGCATAGCTTTGGGTTTGGCATGTTTTTTTAATAAGTGTGCTGGCTCTACTTTTCTAGATTTATTATAATTGTTTATTATATAGGTACAGGAAGGATGGATAGAAACATATAAAAGTAACTAACAAATTATGGCTTTTACAATGAAAAGAAGAACACAGTTTACACTTTACATTGCTACCTTTGAACAAAAAGGTAATGGCTGCCAAATCAAGAAAATCTATTATTACCGCCCAATCCTTTCCTTTCCCTCCCTTTAGTGATTTTTGGTTTGGTCTTCTAGGAAGTTGCATTGTGTGTTTCACGCTCCCTCCTGATGATTTCTGATAGCATTAAATCTAAGTCAGGATATTGGGCGGTAACGATTGATTTTCTTCTTTGTCCAATGGCAGCAATGTAAACTATGAACTGTGTTCTTATATTAATTCTAAAAGCCATATTGTGTTCTTTTATTTTATATGTCTATCCACTTTTTCTGCACCTTCCTCCAAAAATACCGTATTTACCTGAATCTAAAACGACTCCCAGTTTTTCAGTGGTTCTGAATACATTTTTATAAAGTGGTATATATTTTATCATGAATGAAGAAAATAATAACTATTGTAGACTTATTTTATAATACTAAAAAAAATTATTTACAAAACAAAAAATCTATGTTGACTTAAAATCTAATTAGGCTTGCAGAATTGCTCAGGATTTTATTTTTTTGTCTCAAATATTGCTTTTGCATAAGAAGGTTAACTTTGAAAGAGTTTCATAAAAACATTGAAAAGTTAATTTTTACTGTAACAAATGATAATCGTTAGTGAAAATCTGAGTGTCATACATACCTAACTCTCCCTAAATACGAACATTGGACTTGATCATAAACACGCTAGCTTCTAGAATGTGACACTTTCACTTGCCTATTATGCCGATCACTATCCTCAACCCATTTGTGGAGTTAACCTTGTTGAATACTAAAGAGTGGTATCGAGATTTTTAGCCTATACTTTCGATTAATTGTTATTTTTAACGATAACCTAAAAATAGCCTAAAAATCCACGAAAATAACCAAATATCCTGTGATTTGTGTTATACCTTTGAAATGCCTAAAACTGGATAAAATCTGTAAAAAGGGGGGGAACCCTGCACTATTATACTAATATTAAATAAAGATGTAAAATGTTAGCTTTTGCTGAAGGCCTAGCCCAATTCTTAGTCTGTGATTTTAAGATGACCCCTAGATTTTGAAGCTACAAATTTGGGGGGAAAAACTCGTCTTAGATTCAGATAAATACATTAATACGATTACCTCATAAACTAAAAAGAAGTTTTCCTTTTAGAGAGGTTTATTAATATTGTCAGTTTATAATTATTTATATAAAAAATACCACTGGCTGAAAGAGTAGTTGTTTTATGTAGCTTTACCTAACTTACTTAGTTTAAAGTGAAGTTAAACATATAGTGCTGTCAAAAGGTGGAAAAGTTTAATAAGACAGTGTAGAAACACTACAATAATGTAAAGTAGGTGACAGTGAAGGAAGACAACCTAAAATAATAGTTATATTAGACCTAAATAGGAACAAACACACTCATTTCTTCTTACACTTTTCACACTTCCACATTTACATATAAAATAAAGTGTTTCTCTTTATATGAAAAATAAATATTTCCAAAAATTTAAATAATGTGTAACTGTGGAAGTGTGAAGACGTGGGAGTTGTAAAAAGAAATAAAGAGAGAATTGTGTTTAGTGGCGTAGCTAGAGTGTGTGCCGCCCTTCTCAATACACAACATACTTCGACAAAAGGTCAAAACTATATATAGTAGAAGAAGAAAAAAAGATACCATGTTTATTACTGAAGTGAACAATATAATTTCAGCACTCTACAATTATTATTTTTTTGTGCTTTTCCATTAGTAAAATTTTCAAGGATATTTTTGAAGTTTATTTCATCTGTCAGTTGCTGTTCTATAGACAGTATGGCAAGATTTTTAACCGCAAGGTACTCTTTGTATATCCTAAATAATTCTTGATCAATTTTAATTTAGATAGATTCTGTTCACAGGTAGCAATATTAACACTAATTGTGAAGAAAATTCGGGGTAGTATTACTTACACTATTTGGAAGTGAGTTTCCAAGAATGTATTTTTTAATAAACTGTAAATGTTCAGGGGGACTTTCCTTCCACGTCACTGTTTCGTCTTGCATAGCAGCAACAGCAATACAATCTGATGTCTTTTTCTCTCAACGAGTAACTCTTCCTTATTGATGTCATTGTAATCATTATTTGTCATTCAAAAGCTTTGCTGAAGTGAAGAAGGCATATTTCTCAGCAAGAACACGAAGCTGTGGAAATCTGAGAGTAATTTCTTGGATCATTGTCAAACGAAGAAAACACTCAATTCAATTTTGTATGCCAATTCAGCATCTCATGATTCTTCACCAGCCATCGGTATTTTTCTTTCTACATCGACGTTGACGCACCATAACTATTCCAAGATCATCACACATTTCTTTGGCACAGGCTATTGAATTGTTAGCTAGTTTGTCCCTATTTTCAGTTTAAAAAAATTTTAAGCCTCTAGTTTTGTATCAAATTGTTGTATGTTCAAACTTTTTGTTTGGTGGTAGTCCTGTGGTAAAGTTATAGGACGGATGCCCGCAGGCTAAGAAAGCACAGGAAGGGAAATGATTGTAAAACACCAAGCAACGTGCCAGCATCTGACCTTGTAATAGTATTTTCTTCTTCGCCAGTTAACTGTTATAAAAACACTTAAGATTTTCATTTTTTTTACAACACTCACAGCTTCTCCCCTTGCACTCCATCGAGTTTATACTACGCACTTGACACTTTGACCACTGACCAAATTCAGAATATTCTGGCGATGGTTCATAGAAGAGAAAAACATGAAGAGACGCTCCACAGTTACAAAAAAAATTAGCATAATTCACACAGCAACAGAAGCTGCATGCTCACACACCCGCCAAGTTTAGCATGGGATCTGTACATGCAACAAATTCTGCTTTTCTATTAAGTTCCTTGATATGTGTCTGAACGTCAGTATGTTGACTATCACAGCAGCATTATCATATGCTTGTCTCAATTTTGAGTATATATTCTGTAGTTTTTTAATTTTAGCAAAATCATATTTGAATTAAATTTGGAAGAAGGTATAGGAAAGGTGAATAGAAACATATAAAAGGGACGAACAGAATATGGCTTTTACAATTAAAAGAAGAATACGGTTTACATTTTTCACCTCGATTTTCTTTAATAGACAGACGTTAACCTCTTTGTCCATTGGCAGTAATGTAAAGTATGAACTGTGTTCTTCTTTTCATTGTAAAAGCCATATTGTGTTCATCTCTTTTATATGTTTATACCCACCTTTCATATACCTTCTTCCAAATATAATAAAATTACCTCATAAAGTAAAAGAGGTTTTTCTTATAGGGATAAAATCATATTTGAAATATTCTCAGCGGTTTTACCCTTTTTTTCAATGAAATCAACAAATAATTCCACTACCTTTACTTTATTTCCATCAATCATAATGTAGCGCAAGACTTGGTGTCTTTTACTTGCTCGTTAACTTTGCTTCTTACTTTTTCTCCCAAAAGTATATAAACATGTTCTTTATAGCAGGTGACAATATAGGATTTAGCAAACATTTTCCTCAGCTTGGTTTTTAGGAAATGTTTATGTAGCACTGTGTTGTATCTCGTCAACATATAAACAAACTCTAAAACATTTCCTCTATTTCCCATTGATTCAGATTCAGCCTCACAGCCAAATTATGTTTAGCTAGAAAAATAATGATATCCAACCATTTTGAAAGTATCTCCTTCCATTTCTTCATTTATTTACTTGTTCCTTTTTTTTATATCAATTGTTGCTTCACATCGGATTCTAATTTCCAACTCCTTCCATTGTGTGAAAGCCCAAACATGGTCTACACTCAGTTCAAGCTCAAATATTTTAGGACTAAGTGTCCTTCACGTGTTGAATCTATCCACAGAATTGAAATTTGAATTACTTCTGTCTTCAAAAAAAAGCAGTAAAGAGCTCTTTTGGAAGGAGGAGTACACCAACCACAATCTCAACATACGAAGGTTGGCTGAAAAGTAATTCACAATCGCCCATAGCTTGCAAATGCAAAGAGCCAAATGAAACAAATATGGCATAAAAGTACATTTTATTTGATTCAAAAACTTATATTTATTTTTCCACATAGTTACCATTTACAGCTACACATTTATCCCAATGGTAAACAAGTTTTATCATCTTGTCAATGAGGAATGCCGGCGGTCTTTCCTAGATCCACGACCTCGCTGTGGCTTTCAATTCATCATCTGTGATGAAATTAATACCCATGCTATCCCTCTCTAAATACGGAAAGAAGTGAAAATTACATGGCGCCAAATTTGGTGAGTATGGAGGGTGTGGGATGGGTTGAAATTTCAACTTCACAAAAGCCTTGGCAGTTATACTATGTGGGTGGCTGAGCATTATCGTGTTGCAGAATTATCGGCTCCGTGGATTATCGAAACCAACACACACTTCTCCTAAGGTGTTTTAACGTCTCTATGTATAGCACAGAATTTGCGGTCGACCCAGCTTTCCGGTAGTCAATCACGTACACAAGTTTGGGATCCCAAAACACTGTCAAGAGATTTTTTTTTTTTTGCAGAGGGTTGTGCTTTGAATTTTTTTGATTGTGCCGAACCATAGTGCCGGTATTCCCTGCTCTGCCGTTTTTCTTCTGGGTCATAATGATGCACCCAAGTTCTTCTCCCATCACAATATTGAAAAAGGAGATCATCTCCCTCATCAGGATAACGTTTCAAAAGCTGTTCACAACATTCCTTTCATTGTTTGTTCTCTTCTGTGAGTGCATGACACCCACCACAAACAGATTTTACGGTAGCTCCATTGTGCAATAATCTGTCCTACTTGTTCTTTCATTATGCCTATCCTGGTGGAGATGCATTGTTGTATGATGCGTGGTCATTTTAAAAATCAATTCATTCACCTCCTTTTGATGCTTGTCATCATTCACAGACACTAGTCGACCCCTGCGAGGTTCATCTTCAATATTCACTTTACCAGCTACTGATTAACAAACTTTTATTGCCCACATACTCACAGTACTTCCATCAACAGTATCATCAACATAAACAGCTTTTAGACGACGATGAATGTCACTAGCGTTAACTTTTTCAGCTTTTAAAAGAATTCAATCACTGGACGTTTTTTTAGACGCGTTTACATATCTGGCGTACTTGACTCCATACCAATGGTGACTGATAGAAAATGAGAGGGAGTGGGTCAACGAGTGTTGGAATGTTAGTAGTATGGGAATGTAGCTACAAGATGGCAGCACGCATTGTGCTGTACGTTGTTTTGTTCTTACGGCCCATTATTTATCAGCCGGCCCTCGTATTTCCATTATTTGGCAGAGTTCGAAAAAACCACTCGCATTTAAGTTTTCTATTTCGTTCTTTGATTGATGCACCTTCATGAATCACTCCACCAAAGTCAGAATGTATGTTTAATTTGAATTAAAGTAAAATAGGGAAATTTAAGTGTTTAATATGTATTTACATTTTATGTCTTTAAGTAGTAAATACTAGTAGTAAATAATAAAAATGTGTCTGATATCTTGTACTACCCAGGCAGAAAAAAAAAACTTCTTTTCGTTGTAGTAGACCAAAAGTGCCCCCCCCCCCGGCCCTCTCTCTCTTTCCTCGAGCTACGTTACTGAGTGTGTTTGTTCCTATCTAGGCCTAACCAATAGTATGATTTTGGTAATAAGAACAGGAGAAGTTAATACATTTCCTAAATTAATCTTAATATATTCATACGTCAAGTCATTCCAGCTGTCACTTTGGATACATATTATCATAACCTATAAAATGGTAAAATTTTATCACTGTTGACTGTTAATAAATATGTTTGAACTTTCACCACTGTTTTTCCAACCAAAATCAAGGTGCAACTATCCTTTCAGGTTGGCTTCCTTCACTATCACCTACTTTACATTATTGTCTTATTATCCGTTTCCAAGCCATTAGGCAATAATTAATTTTATTATCAATAGGTGGAAAATTAACCTTGATACAGATTTAGCTCTGCCTTGCCCACATACTTGAATTAAATTTAATTACCACTAGTTGAAGGAAAAAACCCACCACCTAGATATATTACACCATTAGAAATTGAACCTTGCCTTAAACCATGAGTAAAGAATGGGACTGAGCACAAGACAATTTATGTATATTTTGGTGGTAGAGCATTGATGCGACACAAGCCAGAGGTCCTGGGTTTGATCAACAGTGTCCAGGTGTCATTTCTCAACTAATTTAATTAATTTAATGCTGTGTTTGAAAGCTTAAATAGTGGCACAAAGTACAACTAGATGAATTTGTACTTTTTATAAACCATAGGAGTGTGCAGAGGCCCAAGGTTTCCAACTGGATGAGATTCCAACTCACTCCAAATTGGAACAGATCGCACCACCTGGAACACCCTATTTTTATGTGGAGCTCCCATCAGGAGAAAAGCTTTTTCATCGAGTTAAGAAGAACTTTCCTCTGCAATTTGGCAGGTATTGTATAAGTGATCTTAGAACATCGGGAGTTTTATTTTAATCCATCAAATGTTATAGACATGTATTTTCACAAATAATAATGGATTGAAAACTTAAATTCATTTTTTAAATACTCATTCCTGCATACTGCTCATTTGATTAACTATTCAAATGTTGACCTTTCCCAGAACCAACACAAAACTATACAAGGCCAGTTCATGACTCATCAAACTGCGCAAACCCAAACAAGGGGACAAATCTATAAAGAATGTACTTTCTCTCTTGTAAGATAAAACCCAATATAATGACCTATTTTAATACCAAAGGCAGGACCTTATTTGACAACTAGAAAAGTGACTAGTTCTCCTTTCACAAATTCACGTCAGGTCATGTGATCTGAAACTGTCACTTGATAGATATTATCAATACCTATATACAATAATATAGTAAAATGTTATGAATTTAGGCTGTAAAAATATGTGTTACCATTTTCTTAAAAACCTAAAGTTATGTTCTATTTTTTTTATTTAATAAAAATGTAAACTTAAAATGAAATGGTTAAAATCTTGAGAATTCCTCCAGATTTAAAAATGGTGCTAAATATAATAGAAGCTCACAGACCGCTAGGGAGTGAAGAGGAGCGTGTTGGCCCTTATATAAGTAAACTACTTTGTTGTAGAGTCTGTTCATGAGTTGTTTTTTTTACCTGGATGACAGTTCAGAAATCATATGTTAAAGTTTTGGGATGCCAACACTTGTAGATGATCACTGTTTTGTTATAAAATTTTAAGTTTTTTAATTACCTGTTATATTTTACATTTAAAATAACGTAAACTTAAGTTTTCTCTCACTATTTCATTAATTTTAATAATTTCTTTTTATTCACTCCAAAACAATATTTTAAACATAATTGAAAGTACTTATTCTTCATTTTGAAACGTTAAAAAAATATTTTTATCCGCCGCGTGGTTGCATCATTGTAAGGAACTTGTTTTCGTCACTTTCAATCATTTGGTTTAAATTCGTCAGTCGCCATTTTGAAGCTATGTTAAATAGACCTTTTTTTGAAGGTGCTGTGAATAATAATTTTTTAAGTGGAATAAAATGATAAATAAGCTTTGTGTCGAGCCTCAAATAAATATATAAATAATATTGGCCTAAATTACTGTGGTTAAATATCATATTCAAACATTAGCATATGTTTTCATTACAGCTATCCAAAGTGACATCATGTCATCTGTTAGGGTAGGGATACATTATGGACTATTTATAGTAACTTTTTGAGCTGTCATCCAAGTAAATTAAGGTCATGAATGTATTATACCTTTCTTGTACTCAGCATGTCTCAGTTTTCTTAGGAATTTAATTTTTATAAACTAGTCAACTTTCCATACAAGTAAAGAAATTGTTCATTGGTTTCAATTTCTCCAAATATAGTCCAAGTTTAAATATATTCATATTTTAGAACCTCCTCTTGCTACCTGCTCAGGTTATATGATTATATATAATTATGATTACTCTAGTGGGGTAGGGATGAGGAAGGCAGTATTTTAGAGGTTATATATATATATATATGCATGTAAAAAGAGTGGGAAACCAAAGAACACCCTCATCGGGACCCAACCGGTATTTGAACCCCTATCTCCCGGTCATTGACAGCAAGGGTGCAGAATATGTTCAGAGATCCAATATTTCCACAAAAAAAAAATCTCGAAAACCATAGTACTCAAAATTAATAAAACATTGAATATTTTATAGAGGCTGAAGGGAATAAGGATTATTACCCACTACATAGTTTGGAAAATTCAAATTTAAATATATGTTTTAATCATAGTTATTTTTATAGTACCTACCTTATAAAAAATTTAGTTGTCTCCCAGAAATGGCAACCTTCCCATTTCTTTGTGTGCATTACATATTGTTATTAATTGTTCACTGATGACAGTAGGCTTACCGGTACCAACATTTAATTTTACATCTTGAGAGTAAGAGGCAATGGAGTGTAATTCCGGGAGACATTGGTTTAGTTGTTAATTTTCATAAACTTTTTGTTTTTTCATATACTCACCAGTACTGGAAGGTTTTTCACTATCAACCACACTAGGGCAAATACTATCGCTATTTACAACTATGAGTTTTTCCTGATCACATAATTTATGTTTTACAAAACTTGCAATACTCCCTTGATCCTTACTTCTAGGTTTTTCTTAGGAAAGTTTATTAAATATGTGATATCTGAGTTTATCACGTCTGTCATACTATTCACAATAAGAAGAGTTGACATAATAAACATTTGTTTCCCTAAACCATATATTTTTTTATAATCATGTATCTATTGTACAATGTACAAACATTAATAGGTCCACTAAAAAAAAAATCTCGAAAACCATAGTACTCAAAATTAATAAAACATTGAATATTTTATAGAGGCTGAAGGGAATAAGGATTATTACCCACTACATAGTTTGGAAAATTCAAATTTAAATATATGTTTTAATCATAGTTATTTTTATAGTACCTACCTTATAAAAAATTTAGTTGTCTCCCAGAAATGGCAACCTTCCCATTTCTTTGTGTGCATTACATATTGTTATTAATTGTTCACTGATGACAGTAGGCTTACCGGTACCAACATTTAATTTTACATCTTGAGAGTAAGAGGCAATGGAGTGTAATTCCGGGAGACATTGGTTTAGTTGTTAATTTTCATAAACTTTTTGTTTTTTCATATACTCACCAGTACTGGAAGGTTTTTCACTATCAACCACACTAGGGCAAATACTATCGCTATTTACAACTATGAGTTTTTCCTGATCACATAATTTATGTTTTACAAAACTTGCAATACTCCCTTGATCCTTACTTCTAGGTTTTTCTTAGGAAAGTTTATTAAATATGTGATATCTGAGTTTATCACGTCTGTCATACTATTCACAATAAGAAGAGTTGACATAATAAACATTTGTTTCCCTAAACCATATATTTTTTTATAATCATGTATCTATTGTACAATGTACAAACATTAATAGGTCCACTAAAACAATAATTTCATGGCTACACAATTATTACAAGCATGTCACGAGTTTTAATAAACTGCACATACAAAGCCATGTAATTAGGTTGTGATATAATGGGTGACTTAATTCAAACTAAAACAAAACATTGCTCACCCTTCCCTACCCTCCCCCGTCTGCCCGTCATAGCTACCAAACACCCGCGGTAAGGTAGGTGACTGATGACACTCAATCACACTTTAAGCCAGGTTGAATTATTAGCTTTTTCCTTTGTCCCTTATCTCAACCTCTGACTTCTTATCTAGAACTCTTAACACATTATATTAGCCCCTAGACTCCGCATCTCTTTGTGCTTACACCGGCACAGCCTCACTATGGCACACACTGATAGTGTTGGGTGTTGCGTGTCATCTGTCTTAGTTTTTCATACAAATTAAACTACAACATCAGAACCAGAATGTACTAAAAATGTTAACAAAATGGCTGGGCTTTTCCCTGCCTCAAATTTCCCCCGAACTTCGTTTGTGCGTTTTTACATATTCTGCACCCCTGATTAGCAGGACAGTCTATCACGAGACTAATGTCTTAGACCATTTAGCCACTGACTTTATTAATTGTATTCACATTAGTAAAGTAAAGTTTAAAATGATTCTCTTTGGGTTTAGGTATTTGATCCCCTCTCCCCAATGGTGGTGGTGTCCAAAACAGTACAATTTCACACACACAGTATTTTTTGCAACATGTCAAGTATAGTATGCATTTATATTTTTTATTAAAAAAACTACTTTCTATCACCCATGTTTCCGATAGATTCCATAATTTATCTTCCTCATACATTACAATGTAATATTTCTGCAGGACCATAATACCTTCAGTTTCTCATTGTGTAGACCCCCAACAAGACATTGCAAAGACATTTTTTAGCATAAAATCCCTGTTGAAGCAATTTAATTGCTTACTTTCTCTTGACACCAAGTAAAGAAAGTATTGTGATCTTAAAAAAATAGAATTCGAGATTTAGATAAATGTTAACGTTTCATGACCCCCTGAAACCAATAAGTAGTTTTCGCATTGCCGTTTCTTTGTACCTCGGACTAGAGCCGAAACTATTCTACAGATTGGGCTAAATCTTGGTATCTGGTGTTTTCATAAGGTCCTCCCAAGGTGTTTTTGAAATTATATATCTAACGCTAAATTTAAGGGTAGTTTACTGAAGGGCAAAAATAGAAAAAATAGATTTTCTCAAAATTCATTCTAATGTTTTTGATTAAATTTTATACCTAGACACTACTTTATCACTATAAACAAAATGGAAATTCTCATTTTCCCTATGAAAATGAGGGTACTTTACATGTGGAAATTTTCCAATTTTCATCATTTCCTCCCAACTATTTGAGATACAAAATAACTTACCATTGAAAAAATGTAGTACTATTGAAAGATAAGATATTTTTTTTATAAAACCAACAACTTATGAGCTATAAGAAAATATATATACTCTATAATTCAGGTCTTTGAAAATGAATTTGATTCTTATGCGCCTTGGTGGACAAAGATCTTTCTCTTTTTTCTGAAACAGAGTTCTTAGTTCCTAATGCCATAGAGTAGTTAACAGTGTATATTATTTCATTTATGATCTTTAGTGTAGTGTTATCATTTTGTTTCACAAATCCTACAAATATTTAGTAAATGTCTATTTTAGGATAAAACCAAGAGAAAGTATGTGCTGTGTGCCGTACGATTTATTTATAATATAATTAATGTGTTCATTGAGAAAAATAAAAATATTTTATCAATCAAAGTCAGGTACAAGGTGCTAAACCCTCAAAACATTCCTTCTTGGTATGACTCTGATCAGTAGTTAATTGTCTTCATACAACGGAGCTAAATAGATTACAATAGAGTGAATATTAGACCAAAGAATACAACAGATAAGTGAAAGTATTATCATTTTCTAGGGAGGTGCTGGCTTCCAGTGCTTTGCTCGACATGGAGGACAGAGCCGATTGGAGGGATTGTAAGATATCCAAAGAAGAGGAAACTGACCTGGCCAAACAATTTCGAAATGATTTTAAGGAATTTGACTTTACTGTGTAAAATGAGATTATTTAAAAAAACACATCAATGTTGATTAATAAACTTTGAGGTACAGCTCTAATTTTAATAGCAATAAAAATTTAAAGATCAGAAAATCTTAAATTATGTTTTAACCTACTAATTTTCACTCTCGATAAACTCTGTGAAACAAACTTCTCTGCTCGCTTCACACAAACTTTAAATATATTATTCTTATATGGTGGTTTTATTTTTGGTGATGTCTGCTTCAACTGTAATATCTTAGGGTAATCATTTGTTTTGGCACAAATTTGTTATTTACCTGAAAACATTTGTTAAAATGAGTGTGTTTATAAAGTGATAATTTGTTTTGTTATACTACAGATCAAGTAATAAAAATATTCTCTTTTGTTTCAATAAAAGTTAAATAAGTAAGAGTTGTGTATTTAAATACACTCGGGCTTGCTTTGTGAATTGATTCGAGTGGAAACTATTAACTAGCAAACTAAAAAGCCGATGTTTGTTCTTGAAAGGACATAATTGTTTTTTCAACACTATAAGCTGAAGCGTGTGCAGTTCCTCAGAATTAAGCCATGTCCTATTTATTTAATTGAGTCAATACTGGCACTAAAGTTGATACTTCAAAATAAATGTTGCATAATATGACCTAAAATTATGTTGCTCACATATATGATATATTTGGAATAAGGTATAGGAAAGGTGGATAAAAACCTATAAAAGTAACAAACACAACATGGCTTCTTCTTAAAGATAATTGATCGTTACTGCTCAATTCCCCAACCTAGGTTTCATTCTATTGGAACCCATTAAAAAGGAGTGTGAAAAACACAATACAACTTCCTAAAATAGGAAAAAAAAACACAGAAAGAGGGAAAAAAGGAAACTTGTAAAGAATGAACAGTTACTTAAATGAAATAATAGTTGTTTTAAATACTATATATTCTTACAATAATTAAATATGTACATAACCGTTTTACATCAATTTAAAATCAGTTTATTTCAAACTTAAAGACAATCATTGAATGGTTTTTACTAATATGTTACACTTAGTCATCATGTATTGTTTACTTTTGGTTGCTTGAAGGTTGTGGTATTCTGTACTTTGCCATTTCGATCTCGGCTTCAAAATAAGAGATAGGATTGTAGCAAAAGTATTCTGGATTTTTATATTGTCCCTGTTTGGCTGCGCCTGGACCCACTTCTGAAAAAAACAAAATTAACTTACCTCAATGATAAGATTAAATTGCCTTGTGGCTTTTATTTTGATTGTTAAGAGTAAATTAATCCATAGAACTCGCTATAGCTCTCTCCCCAATAAAGATAAAATTGATCAGAGAGTCGAGGAAAAGATACATAGCATAATGTCTGTGATTAGAATTTTTTGACTTTATTATTCCAAGTAAAGAAAAGTCAAAGTACCATACTGATGGATACAATGTTTTTAAAGGATGTTTGATTTTTGCCTTTAGAAGGTGGGGTAAAAAATGGCTTTGTCACCTGTTTTTAAACATCATTTCGCTTATGACATTCCTGAATTATGACATTTTCACAGGGATACACTATATGTGGAATGACGAATCGGAAAAGTAATTTTAACTAACATTTCATCTAGTTCTTAAACCCCAAAAAATATGACAGCATTATTAGTGATTATTATGCTGGAACAATTATTTTAAATAAGAATTTATCCAAATAAGACATTCTTATTTTTTTTTAAATGACATTACACCTCACAACTCAATACCATCCTTAAAAATGGTTACAAATTCCTAACAAGTTTCATCCAGACCCAAAACCTTCTTAGTTCACCTCCAAGAGTCACTTTCAAATGGCCACGCAATCTCCACAATATTCTAGTTCATCCCAAACTTCCTGACCCCAAGAGAATCCGAGAAGAAAAACTGACTACCAAAGGTTCATACCCCTGCGGTAGCACCTGTTGCAGCACATGTGGAATCAACCTACTAGCTACGTCCTTCAACAGCTAAACAATAACTTGATATATCAACTACAATGCAAATCATGTGATGCAGAATATATAGGCCTTACTAGAGGTTCTCTCAGACAACGAATGAACAATCATCGTTTTGACACAAACCACAAAGATCTGGACAAGCCCGTACCCATTCATGCTGGTACCCACAACCAGGACTTTCAAACCTGCTACACCACCAAATTATTAAGAACATTTCCCAAACAGTGCAACAGTTCTCAACTTTTCGACAGTGGAAATTGGCCCACCAATGTATTACCACCAGGCATCAATAGAAGATACTTTTTTTTTTTTTTCATAATATATATATATATATATAATATGAAAAAAATATATACTAAATATATATATACTAACCACAGCCAAAAAATTTATCTTTACTCCCAAAAGCAGTTGGCACAATGTGTTTCTAACAGTCTTTCTTTAAATTCAAAATGGAATAATCCAGTGCTTGTGTTATTTGTACTCTCTTCTATGTGATTAATAAAGGCAACAATGCTGAAATATTATTCTATTTGTGTTAAAATGTGTGTGTGTGACTATTTCTACTATAGAAGACTGAAGAAAATAAGATGTCACCTTTGTGCATTGGATTTTTCCCACATTCTTTCCTCTTTCCCTAGGTGGATTTTCTTCATCAAACTTACTCTTAGTAGTTTATTTTTCCTTTTTCTTTAATTTCATTAACTTCCTTTAGTTTGATTAACTTCCTTATTATATATTTATCTAGCCATTGGGCCACCTCATTTTTAAACAAAATATTATTTGAGTAAGTTTAGTTTTGAAATACTTGTTGTAGGCATTACAGAATTTGATCATAACTTTTTCTAGTCATTGAAAAAGTTGATGTTCAAATGGCACTATGCTTATGAAAAATATTCAAGCACTGTTGATATTAATATGTCTGAAAAGTGTAATAAAACGATACCGAACCTAAATTCCATCCCTGAGAAACTTTGTATCAAATCTCGGTAAGGTTTAATTTGTTCCTCACCTTTCTTTTTAAGCCAGGATTTGAGTATTCCATAAAGAAGAATAGGCCTATCCACATGCATTGTGAGTCTAACACTTTATACTGATCGACCACTGTCAAAATATGTTTTGCTCATTTAATTTATTTGTAGTATTTAACATGCACTTTCTGAACCGACATATCAGCATACAATTTATAAACTAACTTAAATCTAGAACAGATACAATACCCATGTTCTGACATCGATTCATCACTGTGAAAGTGGAAACCCACATTTTACCAATGATACATTTTTCAGCCGTGCCAGGAATCAAACCTAGGACCCTTAGCATGCTACCGACTGAGCTAAGGTGTCGGGCCTGTCTAAATCAAAAGTATGCCTAGACTCGGTGTTGGTAAAATGAACACATTATAACACTTGTATTCAAATAGAATTGACCCTGTACACACCAATTTATTGAAAACATAAGCTAAAACATAACATTCAAGTCCCTTTGTAAACAAAAAGACGTACCTCCATTTGGGATTGATACAACAGCAGAACTCAGGCCAGGCACATTTGCTGCATCTAGTTCGACATTTCTCACAACTGTGGTGGTACTTTTAGATCCTTTACTGCTCACTGTGGTGCTGTATTTTAAACCATCCTGGCAAAGATGATAATTAATGGAAATCATTGCACTCAAAATAAATTATTTAAATTGAGTTTGTCCATGTCACAGGGTGCATGTATTTACAAATTAAGACATGTACACAAACATGTAAAACCATCTAATTTTGGTTTTTGAAATTTATGTCAAGTTGAACATCTTTCAGCAATCCAAAAAATTACTATAAAATTAGTTTTAAATATAGAGGCCTACTGAACATGTTGAGCCTCAATCCGGTCCATGTGAACTTTCCAAGAGTACTAGGGAACACACAGGCCATAGGACTGTGCAACAGGATTTTGTTTTCCTTCTGACCTATCTTAAATAATGCCCAGGGGATTGCATTCATGTGAGTGTGCCTATTGAACGGAACCTGTTGGGCTCAGCGTACATACAACCAGGCAAGTTTCTTTTCTGTCCCATCGGGGCTACCAGGAACAAATTTTATCATTCTACCTGAGGCTCAACAAGTTAAAATTGTTAATAACTGTATGTAAATAAATTTTTAGATTTATATTGATAAATTTTGGGAAAGTGTTACCCCAGTAACAATAAACAATGTAGTATGGTATTGAGTTGATCAATATTATGAATAATAATTTCTGGGACTCGGCAAAGATTTACTCACCTACATTTTAGGATAACATTTAACATTCCTTGGTACAACTTGACCCCCAAACTAGTATACAATTTCATCCACAAGAACCTTTCATGATAATGGCAACTTAAACAAACGAATTCACTAAAACATATATTTAAATGATTTTAGTTACAATCAAACTTTAAATGTGTCTACCAATTGAAGGTTATCTTTGGTGGGTCAAGTTAGCCTGGATATGAGACCTTAGAACCCCTTGAATCCTTCAGCTGGTTTGAAGATACATGAAAATATTGTATATGAGATTCATAAAAAAAAATCAATATTTTGAAAATACTGATTATTATTGGTGGTCCAGCCCCAACATATTTATAGGTAAAACTTAACAACCAGACAATTAATTTAGCACTTAGCTGAATGTTACCTATAATAAATGCATTTTAGTAAATAAATGTTAACATTTGACCACTATTTCCATTTTATACTATTCTGTTAGGCCTATATTACTACAGTAGCCCCAAGGTTTCTTTGGTGCTGACTGACAGCTCACAGCTGACAGTCAACATTTAGGTATATACCTAAATTTTTGACAGCTGCTAAGCACATGTTTTTGCAGATCATATGGTTCGGCGTAGGGATACATTATTTGGTTTGGTAACTTTTCAAAGCTGTCAGTCAGCACCAAAAAAGCCACGGGGCTACTGTATTTCCTCTTATTAATAATATAAGGTACACACTTAGATGTTACATTTACTTAAATTGATAGGTATAACTTATTTTAGTCAATTAAATAAGACAGAAATCAAGAATAAATAACATGCAAGATGATTTAGTTAGAGAAAGAACTCATTCGTCATGAAGTTAATTAAAACAATTGTAATTTAAATAAGTTCAACAGCACTTCTAAAAGGTCAATGGTAAGATTTTACAGTAATAATATTCTAGAGATGATTTAATTAACAGATAAGCAAGGAAAAAGTATTCTGAGATGTTTAAAATATTCTAAGCAATAACAGGTTTTAGGAGTGGCTGATATCAAATTAACTAGAGAATGAATTTGCAATTTGACTAGATTGTAGTTAATAGTACCTTAAAAATGTTAACATAGACAATTAATTTTATAAATTTTTAAACAAATTCAACATAAAATATTTTAAAAACTATATGAAAGATATGACTTACCAAGTAGGAGTCTTTAAACAAAAATAATAGGTAAATTGATATGCCATTAATATATAATTCATTAGTTTAATTATTTATACATTCTAGTACATTGTTTGAAAAACAGGTTAGCAAGTAAAGTGTGTTGAACTATATGGATTAAAATATCTTAAGCAAGACATTTATAAGAATGACTGATACAAAGAATGACAAAAGATTAATTGGGTTGACTAGATTGTTTTTGATGCACCTTACAAATGTGAACGAAGACAATTAACAGTATAAAATATCAACATATAATTTTAAAAAAAAACATTAAAATAAAAGGTATAATTTATCAAGTAAAATCTTTAACAAAAATAAGTATTTACAATCTATTAGTATTGAAATTATGTGGTCAAGTTAATTAGGGGCTATTTATATTGTTGTGCCTATGTTAAGTATTGATATAATTGATTATTAAGGAGATTTAATGGAAAATAAACACGTGTTTCATCCAGGTTATACTTGTACTGAGTTATGATTAATTAAAAAGACTGGATAACATATATAAGTACAAAGTGATTAATATTAAAGAAGTGTAACACTAATTATAAATTATAATGATTTCTATCTTATTTAATTGATTAAAAGAAGTTATACATATCAATGTAACTAAATGTAACATCTAAGTGGGTCCCTTATATTATTAATTTCATCTAATTCTCATTACTACAATTATAATGAATATTACCTAAATAATTTTCTCTAATGTTAATATAATCTTTTTTAGAATTTGAAATTCAAATTTATTTAATAGTGGATTCAACTCCTCTCTGGTTATTAACTAATATTTAAAATCAGCTCAGTAGTTATTTTTCTTCTGGCATTGTTGTAAATCAAAATGGTTGAAGGTGAACATAAGATGTTTTTGAGCATGCTAAGTTGAATTTATTCAACTATTTAAACCAATAAACTATTAATACTGACCTGTCAATCCATAATATATTTATTAGGCCTACTAGTAATGTTGTTTGGTATTGTTTTATTGTAGCCTATGTGTAAATTGACTAAACACAAAATGTTAACAAATACTTTTCCTGAACACCACGCATCATTGTATGAATGGTCTAAGGCTGTGCTATTTAACCTGTGGTACCAAAGCCATCTTAGGGGGTAAGTAAAATTTTAAATATATATTTTATTTATACAATATACAATTTACAATACAATCTAAAACTTAATATCTAATTCACTATTATGTTTCCAAAATGGTTTTACTCTCTCCCTCCATGCAAGTGTGAGTACACTTCCTTTAAATTCAACCTTCCTTATTCTTGAATGATTAGTGTGATTAGTATATATGTTACAGGAAAAGTAGATTCTCCAGTAAGAGTCGACTCGGCCTAGGTAAAGTCGACTCTTACTGGTATTTTTAGTAAAAGTTGATTAAAAGTGAAAAGTGATGAATTTCGATCAACATTTACTAGTCAGAGTTGACTGTACCTAGGGAAAGTATACTCTTGCTACCTTGAGTTAGTAAAAGTTGATTTTTTGCAAGGAAACACTCTACTACCTAATAAAAACCAAAACCTTTATAATACAAAGAGAGATATATAAATATTTATTATTTATTACAGCATAACCTAACCTAACCAAATTTACCTTGGAGGTCGAGCGTTCTAGCTTAACTTTTTCACGAAAGAGTAGAGCTGGGATATTCAAAACAGTTGCATGTGGAGAGCAACATCGCAGAATCAACTTTTACTGATACTTTTAGTAAGAGTCGACTTTACCTAGGCCGAGTCAACTCTCCCTAACAATCTACTTTTCCTGTAACATATATACATTAACATTGAGTTGAACAGGTAATAAGACATGGTGCTAAAAACCGCAAATCACTTTGATTTGTGTGTATATTTATTTAATTTATAACAGGTTAGTTTTCTTAACTAAAGTAGTGTATAAAGGGCAATTCGTCCCAACTTTAAGTGAGCTCTAAAGGATTCAGAGAATTCCAACACCACCAAAAATTACTTTCGCCCTTTGACTCCAGGTTAATGCCATTTCCAAGTGCACTGTGCTTACAAAGGCGCTTAGGCCGTTTATACACGGCAATGTTCATAATAAATCATTATCCTGACTTGAGATTTGAACCCTGACCTCCGACTCAACGGAAATCATGAATATGAATATAACACATTAAAAAGCGATTTGATAGTTTTAAGTTATATTTTATGATTGTACAATAGTTATTTAATCTCAAAGTTCCATTTTGTGTTACCTTCAAAGAGTTAAAAGTTTTTCCAGATTTAAATAGCTTTACTGTTAAACTCGCCATCTTTATATATATATATTTTTTTTTAAGTCGAACTCCGTAGTGCGTACTGATGGGTCGCTTGTGAACGAGTCATTCAAATTGAACGAGAGATGTGAACGAACGACTCTACTCTCACTTCACGAGCGAGTCGTTCAAGCCATTACACACTACATCATATGATCATACGTACGATATATTGACCAATAGGCCGCCAGTTTTTACTACATATTTCTATTATTATTTGTACAAAATAAACGTATTCACGTCAGTTGTACATTTAAATCAATGAACACTTTACGGGAGACATTATGCATTAGTTTGATGTTTCTTCACATCTCTTCTTTTCCCTCATACGCTATCATTATCTCTGCCTACTTGCTTTTTCTTTAACTTTTCGAAGACTAATGCGACCGTAAACAAGAATAACCTAAGATGTTGGTATCAGTCTTACCAACCCTACTGATTTTTCAGTAGATCTACTGATTTTTTAACTTTTCTACTGATTAATTCAAATAAAATTAACAAATCTACTGATATGTTCGTATGTTGTCAACTTCACTCATTGGCTCTTTGAAATGTTGCGTTGGGTGGGAAAGGAGTGGGAGGGAAAAGCTTCTACGCAGCTTTGTAGCTTGACAACTTTCAAAAAAAAACTTGTACTATATTATTATTATTATTATTATTATTGTTATTATTATTAGCACCGCGTCTTACTATACATTCGGGTTATATGCACTTACGCTAATGTGCAATGGTAGGGTGATTGTGAGATGAAATGGAGGACCTACAGTTTAACGTGGAATCCGAACCACGGTGGAGGCCTGGCATTCCTCACATTCACAAGTTGTGATTAATACACATCTTGTTAGAGGTGAAGGAAGGGTTTGGAAATCAGATAAATCTGTGCCGGGACCGGGGATTGAACCCCGGCCGCCAGCATAGAAGTCTGACACCTTACCCCTAGACCGCCAGGTCACCTGTACTATAATAACTGTAAGCTTAGCCCTCTTCCAAGAATTTGGCTGTCACAGTGAATAGACAGGAAGGCGCTACTACAGTCTACACTAGTCTGAAGAAATCCACACAATTTGTAACAGCTTATTTTCTCTAGCTAGTGTAGCACGTACTTCCAAACACTTAAAGCATGAAGCATTGGTCATAGACAGGATTTTTTTTGTTGTAATTTATTTTAGGTACAGTATTTTACGTGCACTTTTCGGACCTACTGACTATATCAGCTCACGATAATTTCTATGAGCGAGAGTAAAAAGACCTACTAATTTCGCCAGGAAAGGTATTTTCACATACCCACAGGGTTCATTTACATACATCAATCAACATGGGGCCGAATGCTTTACTTCCCCTCCGAAGGAAGGTGTGGTACGGATTGTTATCGCTCAAGAAAGATTCGTTGACTCCGGCTGGGTTTGAACCCACTAACATCGGATCCTGAGGCGAGAACATTACCCCAAGACCACTGAGGTCGACAAAAAAGAAGAAAAAAAATGTTAAAGGGAGGAGGAATAACATAGCTGAGTAATATCACCTACATTCAATAAAATAATTAATAATGATCATGTATCACCACTTTTAAATACATCTACTGAAATCTACTGAATTTTTGAGGCTATTGCTACTGATTTTTAGGGTAGTAGGGTTGGCAACACTGGTCGGTATATGTTGACGTTTAATGACCACCCAACCCCAAAAAATGTTTTTTTGTAATGACGCCTGTCTGTGTGTTTGTTTGACCAGGGCTGGGCGAGATTGCTTTTTGGCACCTTATATAGTGGGGGATAGGATAACCCCCATAACTAACACCTATAAACCTAGGCCTGGGCATAATAGGAAAAACAAACAAGGCGAAGACAATTTCAAAGAGCGTCTAGGGTTGTATCCGAATAGTCAAGTACACTTGACTTGATGCAGTCTTGATAATTTTACATTTCTCGTGGTTTTCATAGTGAAGACTACATCAAACTATTCGAACAGCAACACACTTGGACCCACAGTGCTGCTTCTTACCGAATAATTTGTGTAAGTCGGTGCTCAACAGACGAAACGATAATACTAAAACAATTGCCAGTCAAACAGCGCACTAATGCCACATGGCTCGTAGCATTCGTTTCCATGGTTACCAACACCACGAGAAGACTGCATCGGTTTAGTCCGCGACTATTCGGACAGATCTACACTTGGTCACGTGATTGCCAATGCAGCTATCAACGCCACGAGCCTTCGCGGCGTCGCATAAGTAGACTATTCGGATACAGCCCATGTTATTCTAAACTTCAAAAAAATTCTGGGTGAGCAACACTTCAAATAGATTCTAGGGAATCTAATTTGTATGAAAAAAATATGGCCATTTCTTAAAATAGCTTTTAGAGACGTCCAATTTCCAAAGGAGCACTGCTCCAAATATCCTCTAGAGGTATACAAGGCTGTATCCGAATAGTCTACTTATGCAACGTCGCGTTGATAGCTGCATTGGCAATCACGTGACCTAGTGTAGATTTGTCCGAATAGTCGCGGACTAAACCGATGCAGTCTTCTCGTGGCGTTGGTAACCATGAATACGAACGCTACGAGCCATGACTTTGTGGCGTTGGTGCGGTGTTTGACTGGCAATTATTTTAGTATTATCGTTTCGTCTGTTGAGCACCGACTTACACAAATTATTCGGTAGGAAGCAGCACTGTAGGTCCAAGTGTGTTGCTGTTCGAATAGTTTGATGCAGTCTTCACTATGAAAACCGCGAGAAATGTAAAATTATCAAGACTGCATCAAGTCTGTACATCAAGTCAAGTGTACTTGACTATTCGGATACAGCCTTAATTTCAATATATTTCGTGGGGATCACCGTTCTAAATAGCTGTTAAACGAGTATGATCTCCAAAAACTCACTAAACGAGGATCACTTCAAGTAGCTCCAAGGAGTATCCAATTTTCTAGCCTTAACTGGCTAAAGGAGGATAAAAGTTCAGATTTTGTTTTTGATCTTGCCCTTCCTTCCACCTCACCCACAAATAAAGTTCCATCACTATTGTATAAAATAACAAGGTTCTTGATTCTTAGGGTTTAATAGTCAGTCTTGATATAATGTAATACACCTACGGTAACACCTCCCCTCACCCCCAAATTAAATTTTCCCTATGCCTATGCCAAACCTAGCAACTCCAAAATTAACGTAACCTAGTTGTGAGAATTAAATAATCTGAAATGAATCTCTACAAATGGCTTTCATACAGTAATACAAATTTTCCACTATGAAAATGGTTAAGACTACAAAGAAAACTATTAAACCATGTTTTGTAGACATTATTTGCCTCTTTAATTTTGCTATTATGAACAGTTGAAGATTTATTGCAAAATATCGTTTTAGGGTGCAAGTTTTTTAAGTTGGCGGATGTAAATTAACTTTTTAAAGAGTGACACTATATCTAATTTTTACTGACCAAAAAAATTACCAGTATGTCAAATTCCATTTTATTAACAAACATTAAACGCATTACAAAACATTAGCATCTCCCCTACATTACATTAGGTTTGAAATTGTGGGGTTTGGAGATTATTTTCATAACATTCAAAAGTTATTTAGGTTATGTTGGTGCTCTGTTTGGCGCCCCCTCAAGCTGACGCCCTATTCGCCCAGCCCTTAAGCCACCCCTGTGTTTAACCCTAAAATTAAGAGTAGTTTAATAAAGGGAGACCCCACTGCGGGACGGGCTTAGAATAGTCCCGCAGTAACCCCTGCTTGTCGTAAGAGGCGACTAAAAGGGGAGGCTTCTGTGCAGGACGTACCTCGTGTAGGACAACCTTTCCTATCTCTCTCCTTTCTCCTTTTCCCCCTCTTTTCTCTCTCTCCTTCCTTCTTCTCCCTTCTATTACTTTCCTTACTTCTTTCTTTCCTTCCCCCTGCCGTTCATCCTGCACGGAGGCCTTTGGCCTTCCCGTTGACGACCTTGGCTACTAATCCGGCTCTTCTCGGCTTATTATTGGATACCACTGCTTTGAGCTCCTGAATGAAAGTGCGCCGGTTGCAATACCTTAGCAGAAGGGCCTTAGGGATGACAATAACCGGGTACCCTACTTAGAGAAAATATCGGTTGCGTTCATGAGGGCCCGGACGTAAAATTGGCACTTTCCTACACCCACTTGCTGCGATGACCTCTCTCTCGGCGATGCCCCATGCGAAGGTTGTCATGTCTAGCGTCGTATGGGGCCTCTCGTCGGGACAGTTAACAGGGCCATATGTGGTAGTACCAACTTGGGTCACCCTGGGTCTACGATCCGAATACTGTGTAGGTTGTCCCCAATCATGGCATGGCTGACAACATTGTCGCCGCTGGCACCATACTGCTAATCACTGCTAGCAACTCACTACCCGGCCCCTCGCAGGGTCGTAATATTGACAAGAGGCGGAAATGGGTAAGGCCGTCCAGCCCTTTAATTGAAAAAATCCAGGAAGTGGTGAGACCCCAGCCCCGATTCCTGGTAATGTCTCGAATAGATGACAATGAGAACCTCAGGCGTGTCAGTTCATTTGCGCTCGAAAGAGTGATAATTGAAGCTGCCGAGTCTGGGGTTTCAATTAGAAAACTGTGCGATGGCACGATAATGATCCAGACTGAAAATGACTTCCAGACGGCGAAAATAATGGCAATAACTGAGATACTGTTGAGCCCTTCGAATCATTTAAAGGTGAAGGTGGAACCGCACAGGTTCCTCAATGTTTGCAAGGGAGTGGTCACTTGCTATGACCTCGACTGCGTGAGCATTGAGGACATCTGTGAGGAGCTTTCCCCTCAACATGTCACCGAAGTATATAGGATCACCACCAAAAGGAACGATGCTGTGAAGAACACTGATAGCTATATTCTAACATTTGCTACTCCTTCCCTACCAAAGGAGGTCTGAGCTGGGTTCCACGTGCTCAGGGTCCGGCCGTGTGTTCCCAACCCTCGGCGCTGTTTTCAGTGCCAGGAATTTGGGCATACGAAGCTGCGATACCGTGGTAAGCCAACTTGTGCAGATTATGGACAGAAGGCTCACGATCAACCGTGTGAGTCTCCTAAATTCTGCATAAATTGCAAGGGTCCGCATTCTGCCTGGTCTCGGTCCTGTCCGAACTGGAAAGTACAGAAAAAGGTCCTGGAGATCCAAACAGATAAGAAGATCCCTTATGCGTAGGCACGCAAAGAGTATACTTCACTGCAAGCTCCGGTATTTCAGACTTCCTACAGCGAAATTGTCAGCCAAAATATAAATTGCCCTAACTGCCATTGCGCAGTTAATATTGCCAAGACGCCTACACAACCTGTACCACTCGTTCCTATTCGAGAAAAACAAAAACAATCGGCATCAACTACGGTGATGCAAAAAATATTACAAGTGGCGATACCCTCACGTAAGTCGCCACCACCACCCGTACCCCCGAGAAGACCCCCTCAGGGAACTCCCCCGAGCCACCCTCGGGAAATCCCCCCAAGCCCTCCTCGTGGTGCTAAACCACGTGCAGCCGTTGTTGGTTCGCCCACTACGCCTCCTGGGTCTCCA
>CABFOW010001968.1:100482-119804 GCA_902141385.1 Timema californicum
CATCGAGCGCCTTACTATTGATTTTGGACAAAGTCCGGGGGAGGATTATAACTCCCCCTTTACTAAAGAGGAACTTATCCATACCCTGTCCCAGGTGGGCAACACAGCTTCTGGCCCTGACGATATCCATTATGAAATGCCAACTGCCCCCTGCTGGACGGGCGTTCACATTAGACCTTTACAACCTTGTTTGGGAATCTCGTCAGTTCCCAACTCTGTGGAGGCAAGCAACCGTTATCCCTATATATAAAAGTGGCAAGGATAAATTAGAGCCAACTAGCTATAGACCTATAGCTTTAACTAGTTGTGTATGCAAAATATTAGAGAAAATGATCAATAAACGACTTATATGGTATTTAGAATCCCGCAATCTGCTATCTAATATTCAATGTGGTTTTCGCCGTAACCGATCCACGGTGGATCATCTCGTCCGTCTTGAGACTGCTGTTCGTGACGCCTTTCTCCATAAACAGCATCTTTTGGCGGTTTTCTTTGATTTGGAGAAGGTGTACGATACCACATGGCGTTACAGCATCTTAAAAAAACCTTTTTAATTGAGGGTCCTGGGGGAACCTCCCTATTTTTATAGCTAATTTTATGTCAGATAGACACTTCCGGGTAAGGTTAAACAACACCTTATCCGATGATTTTATTCAAGAAAATGGGGTGCCTTAGGGTAGTATTTTAAGCTGTACGTCGTTCGCTATTGCGATAAATAGCATCGTAGATAACGTATGCCTTCCTGTTCGTTCATGCCTTTTCGTGGATGACTACGCAATTTATTGCAGTTCATCGAGTCTCCACAGGGCTGAACGACAGATACAACTTGCTGTAATCAATCTATGGTTGTGGGCATCTCGTAATGGCTTTCGTTTCTCCGCGGCCAAGACGATTGTCGTCCACTTCCATAGATTACGTGGAATACAGCCAGCCCCAAACATTTTAATGAATAACGTTGTGTTACCTGTCTCCGAGACCGTAAGGTTCCTGGGACTTTTATTCGATTTTAAACTAACTTGGATCCCCCACATCAAAGACCTGAAATCGAGGAGTGTTAAAGCTTTGAATTTACTTAAAGTAGTTAGTGGTCGCTCTTGGGGTGCTGATAGGGAAACCTTGATGTGCCTCTATAGAGCCTTGGTGACTTGATTACGGCAGTTTTGTATATGGTTCCGCTAGACCCTCGGCGTTAAAGATGCTAGATAGTGTCCATCATGCTGGCATTCGACTGGCTACTGATACTTTTCGTACCAGTCCAGTCGTCAGCATCTGTGCCGATGCCGGTGAGCCCCCTCTTTCTTACCGGCGATCCTATCTCCTGGCATCTTACGTGTCGAAACTGCATTGCATGCCAAATCATGTTGCTTACCGTCCTGTATTCCATCCCCCGAACCGTGCCTTGTATGAAACCAAATGGCGTAGTGCGAGGCCGGTTGGGATCCGGATGCTATCGGTTTTCGACACGTGTGGGATAGTCCTACCCAAGACTATACCCACATCTCTAGGTAGAGTTCCTCCCTGGAAGGTACGCCTGCCACAATGCCACTTTGATCTTGCCAAAGTTCCTAAAGCAACCACCACACAATTTATATATGAGAGGACCTTTAACGAGCTCCTCTCCCCTTGCTTTCAAGGTTTTCAGTGCATCTACACGGACGGTTCAAAGTGTGGGGCCTCTGTGGGATGCGCCTTTGCTGTGGAGGATAAAAAATTTAAATTTGGTATATCTGGTGAATCCAGTGTCTTTACGGCGGAATTATACGCCATTTTTAAATCCTTATCTTTTGTTTACCGTAGGTGTCACCGTTCTGTTCTCATCTGCACGGATTCCATGAGTGCTCTGTTGGCATTGTCCACTCTCTACTCTTGGAATCCTCTCGTGCAGATGACACATGAGAAAATTTTTAAAATATACTCATTAAGCACCCGGCTCGCCTTTTGCTGGATTCCTGGTCACGCTGGTCTTCCAGGAAATGAACTGGCGGACCAGGCAGCCAAGGAGGCTGCACGCCTGCCTCCGGAGGCGAATTTGGGTGTAATGTTTTTAGATCTAAAGGGTTATGTTCGGCGTGGGGTCTTACGCACCTGGCACGAGCAGTGGGTCTCGACCCCTGCTCAGAACAAGCTGTGGCCCATCAGGGACGGTGTGTCGCGGTGGCCCTCTTCTATACGAAAGTCTAGAAGAGAGGAGGTCATCGTGACGAGGCTCCTCGCCGGGCATACTTCATTGACCCATGGATTTTTATTGAGAGGGGATCCACCTCCAGTGTGTGAGTTTTGTGATGCTCCCCTTAGTGTGCACCACATTTTGGTGGAGTGTCACAAACTAGCCCCTATCCTCCTGGCTCTTGATTTTAAAGGTGACCTACGTTTTTTATTACGTGATAGTGCGGATGGAATTATTTGTTTACTCCGTTTTATACGCCAGGCGGATCTTTTTAATGCCATTTGAGTCACTTTTATAAAGTTACTCATCTGGATATATCTCATTGAGACCTTTTTAACATTTTAGTATATTTTAAAATGTTTGTTTTATCTTTTTAACTTGTATATTGTTTTAATATGTTTGTTTTGTCTTTTAACTCACATATTGTTTTAATGTTTGTTTTGTCTTCTTATCGGAGTGATACACCTGTGGGTTTTTTTTCCCAGCAAGTGTATCATTCATTTGCACTAAGAGCCCATTTGAGCACTTCTATGGAGTGTCTCAGATGGGTATTTATCTCTTTTTTATATATTATTTATATTTATACCATTTATTATTTTGTGTATTTGCCTGTATATTCTGCAGGTAAATTATTATGTGTCTCCCCTATGGGGAATATACTAGGTTTGAACCTCAATGTGTCGATGGGCCTTAAAACCCTAATAATAATAATAATAATAATAATAATAATAATAATGATGATAAAGGGAGAAAAGAGAAAAAATTTGTTTTCTCAAAATTGTCCTGAAAGATTTTGATTAAAACTTGTATCGGCGTTAATTAAGAGTATATCAATATTAGGTGACCTGGTGGTCTAGGGGTAAGGTTTTGGACTTCTGTGCTGAGGTTCGGGGTTCAATCCATGGTCCCGGCACAGATTTATCTGATTATCAAACCCTTCCTTCTACCTCTGACAAGACGTGTATTAATCCAAACTTGTGAATGTGGGTAATGCCGGGCCTACACCATGGTTTGGATTCCACGTTAAACTGTAGGTCCTCCATTTCATTTCACAATCACCCTGCCATTACACATTAGCGTAAGTGCGTATAGCCCGAACAGGTAGTAAGACGCGGTGCTAATAATAATAAGAGTATAAATAAAATAGCTATTTTTATTTTCACATGAAAATCACTTTTAGTGTACTTTACAGAATATCTGTAACTATGCAACTATTTGGGATACAAAAGAACTTATCATTGCAAAATTGTACTATTATTAAAAATAAAAATTATTATTTGAAATATATTTTTATAAACCAGTAATTTCCGAGATATTGTCAAATATATTAATACAATTTTGTGAGCTTTAGTTGTAAAAAGATACAACTTAAGTTTTAACACAATAATTCTCTAATGCCATATACTGAGTAAATAATTATTAGTAAGTCTCTCTCAAAACATATATGTTCTTTTTCCTTTAACCTCTTAGGAGAAAAGTTTGTACAACAATGATCTATCCCTATCATTTTCTTTATGCTCAATCAATATTTACCTATTTTATTGGTCTACATTTATTAATGAGGAATTTAATATTAGTGCGATACCATAAGATGTGCAACCTTTAATAAAATGTCAAAAATTTTAACCGGTAGTCAAAATTTTATTACGAAGTGTTGATTCTTGGGGACCCAGTATCAATATTGTTTATTTTTCCAGATATACAAATGAATACTTTATTTCTCCAAAAATAAAACTTAAAATCGGGATTGAAAAAAGTTTTTATGGAACAGAACCAGTATACTTTTTCTGATTCACACGACGCTAGATGACGTGCTAGCTAGCACAATGGATTTCAAGTACGAGCTAGTGTCGTGTGATATGGGTATTAGTTCTATTACACACACTGTCAAAAAACAAAATTTAAACTTTGCCATTTCTGAATAACTTAACTGTCTTTCTTGCAACGGTATGAGGTTTCAGAAGAAAATCTATATCATCTTAGAAAAAAGAAAGTACATAGCCAAAATAGGCTCTTATTCATATAATAGGTAAAGACAAACAGAATAGGCAATTATAGGCACTATAAAATTAATGTATTGAGTAAAACCAAACCCTCCCTTCACCTCTGACAAGCCGTGCATTAATCACAACTTGTGAATGTGTGGAATGCCAGACCTCCGCCGTGGTTCGGATTCCCCCTTAAACTGTACGTCCTTCATTTCATTTCACAATCACCCTACCATTACACATTAGCGTGTGTATAGCCCAAATGGGCAGTAAGACGTGGTGCTAATAATAATATTTAAGACATAGTAACGCCATAGTTTTTAGACTTGGTAAGGAATTAAATCATAAATTCATTTTCACCACATAGAATTTTGGTTTTAATCATGATCTCTGCAAATAATTACAAATTGAATTTCAATTGAGTAGACTACCAGTGGCTTGGAACAAAATATAGTTTGATAACCTAAGGACCAATCTACCACTGGTTCAGAATCTAATACTATTGGATGTTCCAGAGGCTAAGCTACCAGTGGTTCATAATCTAATAATGTTTGATATTCCTTACTAATGGTTGATTATTTGATAATCCAGGGACCATGCTACTAATGGTTCATAATTTGTTAATATTAGATTGATAGTGTAATTCCTGAGTTTGGGTGTTTAATTCTCAAAAATAAATTCTAGGAAAAAGGATTTTGAGAATTCTAATGCTTATCTATTATACATCCAATTAGTTTGTCCATGGAACACTCCGTGTGTAGTAAAGTGTTAAAAACATCCTCCAATACGTCTAATCTTAGAGACCATCTTTTGAGTTCTCACAAAAGTGTTTACAGGTGAATTAATTGAGTAGGGTAGTTGAAATGTAAAAATGTTCCTTAAAATTTATGCCAAAAGTTTTCCAAAATGTATATATTGTTTTAATTACAAAATTCAATATCAGTATAGTTCTATTTCTAATTCTGATTTTCATCTTCTTTTTTTTTCAGACCATTTATGAGTGTAGGAATCTGCCACTAAAAAATCAAAATGACTTAGTTTGATTCAGATGGATTAATTTTGCATTTGCTGTATTATATTTATTCCAAATTTTAACAAGTATGTCACTATTGATATACATTGATAGTTTGGTTCAATAGTATCGAAACTATCGATAGAACTGAGGACTGATATTTTCCCAACCTTAGTTCCAGGGGTTCATTATTTGCTTATGTTAGTTCCAGGGGTTCATTATTTGCTTATGTTAGATGTTTCAGTTACTTAGATACAAGTGATTCATAATTATTCATAAATAGGAGTGTAACCTCAGTATATTCGGCTGAGATACAATTTTCTTAGCTTGTAAACCAGATAATAGAGACCGATGCCTCTATCCACTGGACCACTGATGTGTTGTTAAATATTGTAACTAAAAAAATAAGTCAGTCCTATTATTAAATGTTTTAACTACAAATAAAGCGCCCTTAAATACTTGCCACATAAACTATTCTAATTACACTGCTTGGTTATTCAATTTTTTTTTCAAAACTTATAAGCCTAGTTTAAAAATTTAGTTTTCAATACAATGAAGGAAGAAATCCAGAAGAGGGGTGAAACTTAAAAACATTTGAAATATATATAATTTTTCTTAGCGCCGCATCTTACTACCTGTTCGGGTTATACGCTTATATACTAATTACGTTAATAGTTTAAGGAATTAGGGACATAGTATTTATAGAAAGTGTACCCACATTTGTGTGGAGGGAGAGTGGAAAATCATTTTGGAAAAACCACCCTCAGTACACCCAACCTAGATTCAAGGCTTGATCTCCCTGTAATTGGCAGTCCAGTCTACTTTGAGAGTAGCGCGTTAAGACCATGCGGCCACTAAAGTGGCTAAAAATTATTGTATTAACTTATTAACAAGAAATTAAACCAATAGAAATATTCAAGTACTATTTTCAAGGACAATATTATGGCTCCTTTAATAAATCCTAATCCTATTTATTTTCGACTTAGATCCCCCTCCCCCCCTTTCAGATGTCATAAGCAGTGGTGGTGATAACACTAATTGTAATAGAGAAATGAGAAAACAAATCATAAATTATTTTATTAACATTAATTATACAAGAGTACTCTTTTAAAAGAGCTTATAAATGCTAACTTTAAATTTGAGTTAGTTCTATATTATTCTTTATAATGTTTATCTTTTATAGATTCTTTTTTACAAAGTTCTGTTGGTTTTTTTCTTTTTTTCTTTGATGGTTGAGGAAGTCTGTATTGTGAAAGTTTCTCTATTAATAAAATATATGACATAGCGTGATAAGAAAAATACTCCGGATTCTTATATACACCCAATTTCTCGTCCTTTGACACACCTTCTTTTAACATGACTTCTGAAAAATAAACAAGATTGATTTATTAAAAGGGAATCTAAAATATAAAAATCTATTTTGGTTAAAATGCGCTGTTTTTAAACAACTATCACAACATAACTACCATGTATAGTGTACCTACAATCGTGAAAATCAGGTTCTGAAATTAACTAATTGACTGTAAATGGATTCGTTTTTGATGTAGGAAATATAGATAAATTAACAACAAACCAATCATTTTAAAATGTTAATAAACCAAGCTCATATCCATTTATCTATATACACACAAACACTAAGCATACTTTAATATTACCTATTATTTGTATCATGAGAAGTCACAATAATTACTGTCTTCATCAAGCACATATTGAAGAACAGACGAAGTTTTTACTGACTTTTTCACTTTGAAATAATCATACTAATAACCTTATGACTATACAATGAATGGTCTGTTTGTGTTATATGGGATTCTGATGGTAAATAATCAATCAGTTTGAAGTTGGTGTTAACATTTCACAAAATACTTGTGACCAATTAATTCTTATCACTAATATAGTAAGGTATATTTAATCATCGACATGGCAAATTTATTCTACCCGAGACAGCATGGTCTATCTGGATTATAAGCTGCTTTTCTCTGTAATAAGATGGACTATCGCATGAAAAAATAAGTTATTTTAAATAAATTATAATTAATAACAATAAATAATAATTTAAAAAATAGTACTTAAAATGAGTCAATCTTTTTACATTGTACAAACAAATGTATAATTTATCTAATATATATTTAAAAAAATTAATACATAATGCAGTGTTTCTAGACTGTCTTATTATATAGTTCCAAGCCATTAGGCACTAATTCATTTTACTATTTATAAATTAATTGATATTTAAACTAGTCACCAATATTTTCAGGCAACTTTAGTCAATGTAGATTTTTTATTAGATGCTATAGCTAAATTTAATGAATTATTTGTATTATTTGAACTTTTTAGGGTATTTTTAAACCTCTAGAACCTTAGTATTCAACTTTTTTTTAGTTAGTGTATTTACTTGCTATCTTGCCATAGGACACATAAAAATCGAAGATATTCTGAAACAAGGGAATTTGAAAATTTGGGAGCTAAGTTTAATTTATATTTCTAAATAGTCGTCATTGTCTTCCACATATTTTGTGTATTGTGGCACCAGATCCTTTATACTCATGTCAAAAGAAGTCCGCTGCCATTCAGTTGAGCCACTTAGTCACTCCTGTGTTATGTTCCTCATCATTCGCAAAGTTGTTATATGGGACCACTACTTTAGGTGCAGGAAGGAACAAGTGGTAGCCCTTGACGCGAGGTCAGGGCTTTAGGGGGAGAGGTTAAAAGCTTTTGAGCCAAACTCTTGGATAAGCTCAGCAGTATAAGCCATAACATGAGGTTGTGCGTTGGCGTGCAGTATCACAATTCTATAGGACAGCATTCCATGACTTTTATTATGAATGAATGGCAAGCACCTTCTATCAGAAAAATGATGGCCACCGTTTTCTGGGAGAGAAAAATAGTCTTGCTTGTTAATTTTCTTGAACGCGGAACCCTAATTAATGCTGGTGCATATTGTCAAATCCTGAATAAACTGAGATCCGGCAATCAAAACAATTGAAACTACGTGAAAAAATAAAGTCATATTATGTAGATACTTTTACCCTCTAATAGATTAATTTTTTCATTAGTGTTTTTTTTAAATTATTGACCGAACCTTACTATCTAAACACATCTCATACAATAATTGTCACAATAATCTCATTGCTGCTTGGCATCTAGGAATGACATGGTCAAGTCTCGGGCCAAATTTTAAAGAATGACTGACTAGTGATGTCATATGTAAACAGCTCTGACATTTCTACAGCTAAAGCAGCTCTATGGAGTGTTGATTGAAATGTCTGACGTTGCTCTATATATGTGACAAAGACTTAGGTGTAAACAACAAATCAAATAGTCAGACAATTGAGTGTTCCAAACTATAATAAATACTGATAGTCTTCTTTTCATTTATATTGTTGTCTGCAGTATTCTCTTAAAACTATCAGTAATCTTTAGCAAGGTGATTTCCTAATATACCCTATTTTAATGGGCCCAAATTAGATAAGCGATTGTAATTAATAAAAATTAAACAAATATATTTTAATACTAGTTTTAAGTGTTCGCGGATAGAGGCGGCCACAAAACTTCAGATGCAAACTTTAAAATGTATGAATACTATAGCTTCATAACCACAAAAGTAAATATTGTTAAATAACCCATTATTTTCGTTTGATCAGTTTTATGAAGGTAATATATTTAATAGCCCTGACATATTTTATTAAAATCTTCAAGTTGGTCTGCTCTCTTCACAAGAGAGGGAAAAAACCACAATTTTAGATTTCATGATTAATAATAATAACTCCTGATGATATTTAACAAACATGGTTATAAGTCATCAATTATGTGTGTAATTTTTGTTTTTTCACCTTTAGCTTCTAAATAGAATACTGTAATTTACTTATTGGGTTCAGCTGATTATTTAAACTGTGCAGATATAATTTATAGTAAACCAACCTTTGCATGGTTTGAAAATTCTTGAAAGTGAGCCGGGCACATCTTGAAAAATCTCTGGTAAACCGTTATTAAAAGTATCACCAGAATATGGCGTGCATCTTACATTCTTAGAAGAATTTTTTTCAGAACCTTCATATGAGCTTACGTCATGATCATTATTGTCACATTCTGTTGATTTGTTAAGTCGCTGTACAGATTGACATTCTTCTTGGGATGTATCTTGATCTGCAGACTTATTAGAGGTATCTTCATCACATGATTGAGAGCTGGTTTCACAACACTGTGTTTTATCTTCAGAAGGTGGAATATTTTTGTTGTCTGTTGATAAGCATGCAAAGTTTAATATTTTAGTGTTTATCTCATAATTTCTATGTATAATTTGTTTTTGGAAGTAGCAAGTACCAGCGTTGACCTAAAATTCCACAAAACAAATATTATTTAGGGTTTTATACTTTGGTACAGTATTTGATAAATAATTAGCAAATTTTTAATCTTGCTAATTAAATTGGGAATTGTAAATATAAAATTAAATTATAATCAATTTAGAACAGAGCCAGTGTTTATAAAATATAAAATATAAGTATATGCTTACATCTATTCTAATATTATTTTGGCAACCATGGCACATTTAGCATAAATTATGTTTCTTAGATTTTCATATTAACTGTATACTTAGCACATTGTTCATTTGAAATATAAGCAATTTATCTTGGGGTGTATATAATGTAATAAGTAGTCTTAAGTTAATTTGTGGACAATTGCTTTGATGGTCGATTGGTCTAAGGCGTCACTTTCGCAATATACTATAAGGGTGATTAACATGATGCTGTTTTTGTTAATATTCTCTGGCTTTTTTTGACACAACCTTGACACACTCCTTGAGTGAATATCTGGCTACAAAATTTGCTAGCTCATTAAACATTTACACAATGCTTCTAAAAAGTGGGAAGTCACCAGCGTTTAGCCAGTCTTGAGTCTCATGGTGTCAAAACAACTCAACTTGCATGTGCATCACATACAAGGTTTTTAGCAAGCTGGCCATCTCGCTCATGTGCGATAAGGCAGACCCATTTGCTGGCCGCTCTTAAAAGTGTTGACAGGCCGCTTCTTTTGACACTGCTGGTAGAAGCAGCTAGTTATTTGCTTTTCGGAAGCGTTAATGTTGGACATGTTCAACTTGTCAGCTAATGTCTTTTATTCGCTGTGTCTTAAAATTATGATGCAAAAAATAAAAGAAACCATATCATTAGAATCTTTTACCAACAAATTCCCCAAGCTTATAGAGAAGCTTGTTTCAAAGAGAATAGAAGCAGCACCCTGTAAATCACTCTATACTGCTAATGACGGGGAGATCCGAGTTTAAATCCTGGTTGGGTGTACTGAGGGTGATTTGTCCTAAATGTTTTCTCACTACAGTCCTTTTTATTCTGTTTATGTGTTTTGGGTTTCCTATTTTAGGAAGTTGTGTTGCGTGTTTTCACACTTCTGATAGAATAAAACCTAGGTCAGGGGATTGTATGGTACTGATCGATTTTCTGAAGAATGTCTGTGTAGTACGGCAAATCTTCACCATCACAGTCCAAGTCGGGGAGCAAATTGTCGATGATTCAAACCACAAGATCGAATAAAATTGGTTATTCCTATAACTCCTTTTAAAATATAATTCATTTTTAAAATTTTGCAACACAATACTGCCTGATGAATACTATATTGAAAATTAGGAATTGTATGACCAATTGTGGCATTAAGTTTTACTAATACACCACTTTTACAAAGCTTCAAACTGTAATCTCCTCAAATTATTTCCAATGTCATATATGTGTCCAGCTGCTGTTTTTCACATGAGACTAAAATCTCTCACTTTATCAGGCCATAATTAAAGACCTAATTTCAACTCATTCAATTTATCTTATCTCATTTTTACAACAAATAAATTACAATTTTCCTTGCGAGTACTATAATGATGATTAATATTATACTCTTTACAAACCCTGATTGATTGTTTACATATGAGACAAATAATATTATTTATTTGGTGAACAAAATATGTCAGTTACCGTTTTTTATGAAACACAAGAACTTCCTCTTCAATTTTATGTTTTAAAGACTTTGAAAAAGAAATTTTGAGGGGCACATTAATTGAAGGATTATTACCAGGTCATCCTTTACAAAATCTAATAGTATATATATTTCAATTTAAATGCATTCAAACGGCATGACCATATTTCTAAGTATTTTAATAAACTGGGTTGGTTAAGAATACAATAAAGGCGAAGGCTACATTTATTAGTAATGCTTCACAAAATATTATCAACATCTCAACCTCAATACTTATCCTCACGGTTCCTATTTTTGAAAGATAAACATACCCGAGCTACTAGATCAGAATCCACTCTACAGATGTCTATTTCCATACATAGATCTCAAACATATGCTCGTTCTTTCACTGTCCTGGCATCACAGGCTTGAAACAAACTAGATAACTCTACTCGTCATCTCTCATCTAGACTCCCCTTCAAGCGTGCGGTTAAGCAATTTATCTTGCCTAATTAGCTAAAATGAGTTTTTGAAACTACTTTAGCTTCATTTGAGTGTGTGTGAATGAGCGTGCGAATGTTTTTCTACTTATTTGAATATTTATTTATTAAATTGTAATTCAATAAATGTAATAGTGTATGTTGTATTCAACACTGGTTAAGTGGAAGAGAAGGCTAACACCCTTCGCCAGATAAATAAAGGCTATTATTATTATTATTATTATTATTTGTTACCATTTGTATATATTTCACCAAATACAATTAGAAGAAATCCCACGACCAGGTGCTACAGCAGACAAACTAGACTGATTTAAATATTTTTGTCATCTTTTAGCTCTGAAGTAGGAAACTGCCAACAAAAACGAATGTTTTATTTTTTGTGTCAACTCGGGTCTCTGCATTGAGATTGCGGGTTAATGTTATCAGCTAGATTTCTCAAGAATGTATTGCTCAACTGCTTGCTGACACTCTCTCATCCACTATCTCTTTTTTTACAACTTTATACTCACCCGAACCGACAGGCGTGTTTATAAAAAAAAAGAATAAAGCTGAATTGAATATTGGTTTGTTATAAGCTCTGCTGGCCACAAAGAATTATAGTTCGGGCCACATTGAATGTTGTTTCATTATAAGGTCCATAGGCCACATAAAATCATCGATGGCCCGTAATTTTGACATACCTGGTATAGAACATAGATCAGCAATTGGTCGATCACAATCAACTGGTCAATTTTTTAGTCTCCTAAACTCACAACTATTTAACAAGTACTTTCAAATAATATTTGAGTGTCACCAAAATAAACATGTTTGCTCATAATCAGAAATGTTAGAGGAAAAGTTCAATAAAGATGTTTTTTTGTATTTGTTTATCATAAAGGTGGGGTACATGAGTATTTGAGGAAGGTTGATTTTAATGAATGTATAGAAAAAAATAGAGTGGAGAAACAATGGGTAATCGCGGGACTTTTGATACATTTATAAGTCGATTGGGGCCTAAAAAAGTTACCAACTCTTGGACTGGAGTAATAAGACTTATCACAGTGAAAATAGTAAAATACTAAAAGTTATAATTCTTTGAATCACGAAGTTACTGAAGTAGCTTAAATTCTATAGCTTTACTCGGGAGGTGTGTTTTAACTGTGACGGGATTTATTTAATCAGTGTTAGTTTATAAGATTTTTTTTTAAGTTTCAGCATGGATAATTGTGACTTGTGATTAAAACTAGTACAATAAAAATATTAAATACTATTAATGTACTATATTATGGGAGAAAATATCTCAATTTGACAATGATTAACTTTTGGTCCTACTAACTGTAAGGTTGTGTTTATATTCATGCATAACAGATAACTAATAAAGTTAATAATGAATAGTGCATAGTTTATAGTGTACAATTAACACCTAGTAAAAATTCAAAAGTGTTCACAATAAAATGTAGTCCTTAAGGTATGACTCTCATCGGTTGTTTATTTTTATAAGTTGGGCTAACCTCTTTGTTCTCTCTCTCTCTATTTTCGAATCTCTGAAAAATACTTCATTTAAGCATTTGTACAAAGACATTTATGAAATTGTATATTTTGAAACATATAATGAATGAACCTATTTTAATTAATATCAATACACAAGTTTCAAATTATTGTAACTACAGCATTGTCCTTATGTAGAGACCACAATTCATTTGATTTAAATTAGTTGAAAAATGAAATCTGGACAGGAGAATCAAACCCTGCAACTATTGGCTTAGTGCACCAATGAGCTATCCAGGATTCTATCCATGATTCTATCCATGCTCAGGGACATTCACTCATAGTTTTGAGTCTGTGATGAATGTGTGGGAATCGTCAGCTACATACAAGCAACCAATAGTATCACAGCCATCTGCGACTCAGGAGGACTGTTATACTACCAAGTATACAATACAAGCTTGACGATTTTAATTAAAATGACTTTTGAGCTATGAGTTTGTTTTAATTGAAATTTAACTTCAATTAAAATGTGAGTTGGGACCATTGAATTAAGTTTAATATAACCAAATTTTTACTACAATTAAGTTCACTAAAACCAAAGTTGGCTTAATATAAATAATTCATATAATTAAGAATTATTTCATTAAAACTCATCAAACATATCAGTTATAATTTTATGTATGGATTTTGTCAAAATATGTATTTAACAATGTATTTGATTAACAATCATTTAATTATTGTGGCAACTTATAATTTATTACTCACTCTTATTTTCCCTATTAAGTGTGTTAACATTTAAATTCTCTAATTATTAATGCCAAAAAAACCCACTTGAAATAGCTAATATAACATTTATTTATTTGTAATTTGTAATACTATTTAATGTTTAAGCTAAACATAACTAGGTTGATTTAGTTAAAGCATACTGTAACATCATTAAATGTCACTACAGTAATAAGTTAATTATTGGACCATAATATTTCTAATTTTTACAAGCATCACCGAGCAATGATATTAAATGTAACTTTTTTTACTATGTATCATACATAATATTGTAACAAGATTAGTGTCTAACAGCGGGACCAGCGTGCTCTCGTTGTTTGCCCTGGCTGCGCTCCTTGTTCTCTCTGTCTTCCTCCTTGTCTAGCAGGTAGGCAGCGACCTTCTCGCTTGACTGGGGGATTAGGGGGGCCGAGGTGGTGTGGGGGGAGGATGGAGACACGTCTGGAGGTGTCTGGATCCTTTTTACTCTAGAAATGGAGGATTCCAGACCCTTTGCTGTCACCACCCCTATATATACATGCTCGGCGGTAGCCAGAGACTCAAGTTCTTGGTTCGCGACTAATGAGTCTGGGAGTTCCCAGTGCGAGGACCGGCGTGTCAAGTGTGTGAGCCAGTGACCAGCGAGCAGGTCAGTGAGTCCGGCGTTTGTGTATAGCGAGTCACCGACCGCCGTGTATCGTGTGTGAGACAAGTGACATTTGTTATTATTGTGGACACTGTGTTAATGAACATTTTTGTGACTTTTTAAATATTTGAATAGTTATTAGGTGTTTTATAGTTGTTAGTTTGTTTATTCAATTTACTTACATCTCTGTGTGCTCTATTAGTTTATTAAGTTACNTTTGTTTATTCAATTTACTTACATCTCTGTGTGCTCTATTAGTTTATTAAGTTACAGACTTGATTAAGGCTCTTTTTGTTTTACTTAATTACTCGTTTAGTAATAATTAATTCAGATATACAGTTAATCAGTGTGTGTATTTAAGTGGTAATTTTAATAATTAAAACTTTGAATATTCCGTGGGCATTTTCATTCGTGTTTGATCGGCAGCATTCCCCAATATCTCTAAAAGAACTCGTGTTTCACACGTTCACGTGTGAACGGCCTGTGACCCTCCCAGGTCACGTGCGCCCTACGTTACAATATATATACATACATATGTGCAAACATATGGCTATACATAAATACATACATACATATTACACACATACCTAATCATGCCATTCCCTTACAGGGTAGGCAAAAAACTGTGATATAGCTCAAAAAACAACATTGTACTTAATACTCACTAACTTTCTCCACAGTTCCCTGTCCTTGCATAATTCCTTTGCTTCAACAACCATACACCCAGTTATACATGCTCTTTTATTACTAAAACTCTTAAGGTTTTTCTTTTTCCCACATTCATCTACCACATTTAGTACCATATTACTTGGCTTACACTTCCTTTTGATCCACAACCTCTACCTTCATATATTTGCTTTTTCACTTGATCCACACTCATCCTTTCAACATGCCCAAACCAATGTAAGATGCTTCTTACACATTGACCACACTCCTTCAGCATCCCAATTAAACCACAAAAACAATAAACACCCAGCTTTACACTCGATAAATAGTTTAGCTCTGCCTAACGAGATGTAATATATATCATAAAACACATTTAACTCTTTAATAAAAATGTCCATTCACTTTTGAGGTGTATAATATTCATAGACGCGACAGTAAATGTAATAGGAATAAATAAGAAGTTAATTTTTCAAAGTAACATTTGTTTGTAAAATGTACCGTACCAAAACTGGTGATTTATTTGATTACTTAAAGATTATAAATAATGTAACAAGATCATGAGTTTAGCTTCTCTACTTTGGGACAACTTGTGAATGTGTGGAATGCCAGACCTCCATCGTGGTTCAGATTCCATGTTAAACTGTAGGTCCTCCATTTAATCTCACAATCACTCACCATTACACATTAACGTAAGTGCGTATAACCTGAACAGGTAGTTAAGACGCGGTGCTAATAATAATAATAATAATAATCTACTTTGAGGTTGATCGCAATGGCAAAGTGCTTATCAGTCATTAACTTGATGTCATCCCATTTTGTTCTCCAAGCCACGAGTTGATATATTAGCCTCCTCCCTTCACCAAGAGTGAGTTAGATCAACTATAATGTGTATATATACCCCAATTTTCTTACAAATGGGTATTCTTATCTAAAAAGTTAATAGATCTACTTTAACATATTCATATGTTGTCATGTGATCTGAAACTGTCACTTTTAATAGATTTCATCAATACCTATAAAATAACAATAATATCAGAAGTAAAATGTTATCATTGTTGACTGCGAAAAATATGTTTGCATTTTCTAATAAGTGCTTCAAATGTCCCTTTGTGGCTTCTATGTATACGAGTCCAAATATGTTGGCACAGCGTCAGTATATGGTGTTTGTATAGGATATTGAAACTCTACAAGATAGTAAACATGATATAAGCTTTTACAAGATTATGACCAGAATGTAAAAGGGACAAAATCTGTAAGGCATGTAACATTGAGAAGAAGACTTGGTAGGCTCTACTGTGTTAATTTAAAGGTTTTGATTTGTTAGTTTGTGTGTCATTTGCTTGTTTAGTATTAATGATAAGTCCATTCCTTTTTGTCAGTGAACTTAAGACTGCCCATGTACCCTGTCCTATGCCTCCTCCTTGAACTCTCAGAATTTTATTTTTTCCTTTAAGTCATCTAATATTTGAATCTTCCCTCTTCCTAAGCTTCTATTTCCCTCAACCCTTTCTTTTATGTTGTACAGAATTAGTTTTTCTCATTCACTCTTTTCAGGATTTCATTTGTCACCCTCTCTGTCCATATGATCTTCTGGAGTCTTCTCCAGTACCACATTACAAAGCTCTCCAAGTATTTCTTTTTCATATTCCTAACAGTCTAAGTTTCTGCTCCATAAAGCGCAATGCTCCTAATGTAGCATTTCATCAGTTTCTTCCTCAGTCCCAAACTCAACTTGCTGGTCAGCAGTAACATCTTCTTGTTGTTCTTGTTGGCCATGGTAAGCCCTGGCCTGATTTCCTTGGTGCATTAGGCATCCTTTTGTCAGCAGACTTCCCAGGTACTTGAATTGCTCTATGTTTTCCAACTCTTGGTTTACACTTTTTATTTTCAATGGTTCATTTTTTGAAATCACCATCACTTTAGACTTCTCAATGTTGATCTATATGCCTTATCTTCTCTATCTCCACCATCTGGTCCATCATTTCTTGCAATTCTTCTTTATTTGTGACCAGTAATGCTAGATCATCTGTGTACTTTATTGTGTTGATGACGCGTCATCCTAATCTGA
This sequence comes from Timema californicum, assembly GCA_902141385.1. Taxonomy (NCBI): domain Eukaryota; kingdom Metazoa; phylum Arthropoda; class Insecta; order Phasmatodea; family Timematidae; genus Timema; species Timema californicum. The sequence goes on from CABFOW010001968.1 coordinate 117,717, forward strand.
AATTTCCATGTACCTCCAGGGTTTCCCTGACCAGCCATTCTCCATACAAGTTGAACAGACTGGGTGACAAACAGCATCCCTGCCTCACTCCTCTTCCTATCTCTACACTGATGGTCTTTCCTTCATTCAACCTCACCTTCACTTGCTGTCACAGATACAAGTTTGCAATCGGCCTTCTGTTTCTTCAGGAAATGCTTTGCCTCATGAGTATTTCCATAAGTTTCTTCCACTTCACTCGATCAAATACCTTTTTCCAGTCAATGGAACCAATGTAAACCTCTTCCTTGATGTCCAGAACTCTATCCAAAACTATCCTCAGCATCCTGATGGCATCTCTGGTTCCTTACAGTAATAACATTTAATATGTTTTCATTTGGCATAATATCAACCAATATTGGCCTATGGCTCTGAAACCTTGGCATGGATGGATTTAAATAGAGTAAAGGCTACAGAGATGAGGTTCCTGAGTTGTCGACAATCTCTCAAGGTGATATAGGATAGGGAATGAAAAAAATAGGGATAGCCTATAGGTCATACAATTATAAGAGCTACTGAAGAGGAAAAGGTTGCGGTGGCTAGGGCATGTGATGAGAATGAAAGACAGAATGACTAAGAAAGCTCTACAGAGTAAGGAGAAGGGCAAAAGACCTATTCCAAGACCATGGAGAAGATGGATAAACCAAGCACAGAAGTACATGGAGGTTAAAGCAGTGAAATGGAAAGACATGTTAGAGGAAGAAGCTTGGAGAGATCAACAGGAATGGAGAAAGATGGGCTAGACGACCTGCAGAGGTGGGAACGTCCAGTAAAGATGTTTTCATTTGTGGTAAGTTAGTAATGTTCCTGTGTGTAAGAGTAAGAGATCACAATGCTCATATGTGGTGTTATGGGTCCACAACACCTAATTATGTAGTCAAACATGATATTGCTTGATTTATCAGATAATCAAGCTTTCAGAGATAGATTGTCATGTCTTCTGTTCAAATCCAAGAAATTTTAAATTGTTTGTTCAAATTTCCAAGCAATTGTTAAACAACCAATGACTAACGTATGTATACCAACTTTTGTAGTAATAAGGGACATTTTTCTTAAAACTCCTTTTGGTTCTTAATTCGTAGAACTAGTTAATGTTAAACTTTTCCACAATATCTTATATTAACTAATATTGATACATGTTGGTTTTGTCTTGAACATACCTTACATTTCTATAAAGTAGTTGGATCAGGGAATTCGCCTAACACCACATGGTCGTACTTGTTTTGGAGGGCTGCTATAAGATTTAAGCTGTGTTCACGACTTCTTGATTCACAAATGACTGACACCTGAAAATATTTTATAAACATATGCAACATCAGCCCTATATGTGTAAGGTACTATGAAACTACCATATAATAGTCTATCATTTCTTAATAGCGCTTGTTTTAAAATCATGTCTAGTGTAACATGTTAATTTTAATTAATTGGCACTGAAATTTGTTTGGACCACCGACAAATTTTATCAGGCGGGAGAATAGGTTGTGTCTGCACGTTTCCACATGTCTGTTAAGTTTTCCTAGTACTGTAATTATTTTTAGTTAAAAGAAAACACATTGTGTTGACTACAACTTGTAAATAATGTGATATAAACTTTGAATTTGTTATTAATAATATAAATTGCATTTGACTCAGAATTTTTGTTTCATTTTTTTTGTAAATCTTTTTTGGATTGTCTGAAAATTCAGACCACCAGGGTTAAGACCAAAGGGGTTTTACTGTATACATACATTTTTATATATAAAAAAAGTTCTAACCAGTACATATATTAAAAATATTTCCAAGTTTGTCACAAGTACTAGACCTACGAGTGTAGGAAAATATTACAATATTCCTTCATCAAGGGTTCAATAAGTTGTGAGACAAAAAGTTTAGTATTAATGTTGAAAGCTATAATTGACTACTTAAGTCATGACTTGGTAAGTCTATTCATCACTACTGTATAGCATTAGTGTTAAATGTTGATAAGCTTTTGTTAGTTTTATTTATGAAAGAATAATAAACAATTAAAGAACAAAGAGCACATGCTCGCCACTCTGAGATATAGACCGGAAC
>CABFOW010001969.1:0-32206 GCA_902141385.1 Timema californicum
CACCCAATTACACGAATATAGATAAATAGTTAGATTTTTCCGCTGTAGGTGATCAATCAACCTGATTGACACGCTACATGTTGGAGTCACTTGGTTTATTTTTTGTTGAAACAAATCTTCTAGTAGTTTTGTAAAAAGTACTAAAAACCCGATAGAAAAAATTCAGAAATATCTATAGGGCTTATTTTATTACCACGTTAATAAATCAGGGTGCAATTCAGAACTGGGCGGAAATATAATTACTAGGCCTATAGGTTTCAAGCCTATTTTTCATTGAGCTTTGCCCTAGTAAAACTTGGCCAGATTATATGGAGACAAGAAGTTCGTTGCTCTGTTCGGTGGACTGCACATTGACATTTCTTTATGGAGGATGCTGGGTAATTTGACAGAAGACTATGGCTGGACTGCCCTACTTGTGGAATCTGGCCGGACTGTGGAATCTGTAATTGTGGCGCCAGATACAATAGATTAATTACTAAAAGTATCACATTTGAAGAAAACTCGTGATTTATACGAAATCACCTCTGAAGTTTTAGCATAATTACAGAACGAAGCAGTCTCGACAGACTGCGGTCCTGAATTTGACTTTTAAAAATGTATCTGATGGAAAGAGGAGATGACAAAATAGAGTGAAACGTTTAGAAACTGAGATATGAGTCTAAGACTGATCCAGCTTATATGGGCCTTTGTTCGTTCAAACAGACAACGCAACTTACCTCTTTATATACAAGTCTCACGCCATGGTTCTTTGCATTAGACCACCCAAACCACGCCCGCTGGCTTTCATTGCATATCAGAGATATCCCAACGGGAGTGAAGATAGACTTTATTAAAAACTGGGAATTACCCGAGACAACAAGAAAGATTCATGCTATTCTAATAGATCAGACTCACGTGCACAATAACACAATAGTGAAGGTGGCTGGTGGTGCTGTGGGCCTTAGCGAGAACCCATTGGCTCTTAAACAGTGGATGGTTTCAGGTACTGAAGTTTCCAGAATTATAGAACAACTCAGATACAATTATATTTGTCACAACCGTTATACACGCCATTTTGAAGAGGGCATTTCTACACACGAAACATATAAAGAACATGCTTCAAAGCTAATGCAAACTATTTCTTTGTATGGAAGTCCAGTCATATACAACATGACCTAGTCCATCTTTTGAACAAAAACTATGTGGATCCTGCTATTGCAGTAGCTGCGAGTAAAATAGAGGTTCTAGGAAAGAAACAGTATAACAGCGTTGTGTCTCCAGTTATCATGCTTGAAAGTAAATCAGTATTTGATCCTATTAAGAATAATAGCTTGCCTTTGTTCAAGACACCTCCAACAAAAAAAAAATATTTAAATTGCAACAAATATTTAGTGATTTAAAATGTGATGCTATTCTCTTTAGCCAGCTTTAAGTAGCTTGTCAGTCACGTCTCCCTTGAAAATCATTCTTGGCCTCCATCCCTCACTGAACACAACAAAATCAGGCTTCCAACTAACAAGTCACAGCTTATATATATATAGTACGCAGAATGTGAGACCCCAGCATTCGATACAAAAATATTTGATGATGCAACTTAGATTCATGTACTACCAATAGCAGAATCCTCCACTTCCAAAAAGTAGAGCTATGTTGCGTTTTTACCTTGGCTTCACAAACAGCTACATAGTTGTAAAAGGATAGATGTAGTCTGGGGCATATATATAAATAAGACAGCTTTAAGACATTCACACGAGAAAAAAGAGGCGAAGGCGTATGGAGAAAGGTATTAGGGGGCACCAAGCTTCCAAAGGATTTTAATATGTTCCTTAGAAATTTTGAAAACAAAGAGGACCTTTTCAAATTGCTCAGCAAATCAGTGAAACAATCTGAAATTGCAATAGGAAAACAGGCCAGTTGATAGGTAGGTCCGACTGGCTTCGTGTTTCAGCACTGGCTTGATTTGTCGGGCAAATTACGACTAGACTGGCTAGGCAGGTCGACTTACCCGAGGAGTAGGTTTTGAGCCAGTTGGTCGAGTCAGTGGCTTCCTCCACCACTATATATCTTGACTGGCGCCTCAACCTGTGACGTGTGTACGGTCTCCGCTTTGACTGTACCATAACAAGCCAGTTGTAATCAGTGCGTTATAGCGGGTTAAAGTAGCAGTTTGCATTTTATTTATCCTGAGTTTTTTAAACTGTTTATGATGGCACGTACAAGGTGGACTGAGGAAATGACTCTGACACTCATTGAACTCTACAAAGATAGAGAAGTTTTGTGGAACCAGTTCCACCGTTTGTATAAAAACAAAAATGCACGTGACCTCACTTACGCAACTAAAAATTGAAGGTTTTGATGTAGCCGATATAAAAACAAAAATAAAAACATTGCGGGCTACATATAATGGGGGTCTAGTGAAATTAGAGAGAACTGAAAGATCAGGGTGGGGCTCAGATGATGTTTATGTGCCTGTTTTGAAATGGTTCAACGTGATGAAGGAGATCATGGACGAGTGCACTTTGAAAAGAAACACATTTAGCAATCTGGTAAGTTCATTTATTTATTTATAAAATAATTTTTCCTTAAACAAATAATTGTTGTCATAAAAATCGACATACATTTTTTTTAAAGATACCCTACTTAAGAATTTTAGAAATGACAAAAATTTCACTAATGTGCCATTTTATTTTGCCACTACAGGACGCTGCCCCCATCCACGAGGCAGATACTATATCACCGAATGAACACCTTCTACATCGCCATCACCCGTGGATGGGCCCCCGCCATCGCGGCATCAGGCAGCGACGTATCAACGGCCGTGTTCCCGCCTGGATTCGTTCCTCCACCACCACAGCTGGTTCCGGGGTTTCGTTACCAGAGAGGCAAGGAGGACCTACCGGTGAATACGCGAGATGAGGACGTGGGCGAAGGAAGTAGCGGAGGGAGGCCACAACAACACACGAAGATTTCTAATGAACAAGTGTCCTTATCATTCTATATAATATGTACCACATGTATCTCTTTGTCTAGACAAATAAAGGTTGACCGGGTATCTCCTTCTCGCTCCAGCTGCCTCTCGGCCTTCCATCAACCCCGCAGCGCGAGAGTATAAAAGCGTGGGTTGGTGGCAGACTGAGATCAGTCGGTAGCGGGGAGGAGTACCGATATTACCTAGGCTCTGGATATAATTTTTAACACCAGGACTCTACTTTTTAAATATAAAGTGTTTTGTTCGACTCGACTTTCTACTTGTCTTAGATATCTGCTTAGGCTTACACTGACGGGGTAGGGATTAGGAAGGAAGAATTTAGATGAAATGTACTCGCATAAATTTGGAGGCAGAGAATGGTAAAACCATTTTAAAGAAAACCACTGTCATTACACCTATCCGTAAAACTTTTCGTTTTAAAAGAGGAACAATGAACATATATGGTTAATATAGATTAATTATATCACCATTATGGTTGTGTTAATTTTATTTCTACTCACTTTTGAAGAAGAAAACTACAGAGGTTTGAAAATAAATATCATGACAAAATCCTATATAAATTTTCATTTATTCTATTATAGTTCGGTATAAAACTTATAAAGGTCACTAAACAGTAAACTACCATCACATATTTAAAATAAAAATAAATATATATTATTTATACTGTGATACAGATAGCAATTTTGAACAAAATCAGTAAAGTCATTTTTTACAAATACCGAGTTCTTCAAAATCAACATCAGTAAACTAACCTTAATTAGAGAGTTGGAAAAAACCCTCTTAGGTATATAAATCATATTTCAATCGCAGGTTATTACATTGTTTTCTTTATTTGCGACTGCTTTTTGTAAATCAAAATTTTTATCTACTCCCGGCATTGTTGGTTGAGATTTTTTTTATTTTCTTAGTGTTAGTTTTTGAGCAGTTTTAGATAAAATGAGGGAATAGAAATATACAAATAATAGCATTAAAAAAGGTTTGGTAACTGATTACAAATGATTACTATAAAGTATAAGAGAATATTGAGCTGGATTAGTTTGCTTGTTTTAACTCGGTAAAACCATATTATTTAGAAAAAATAACATGGTTACAATAAATTGAATTTAATTTTGTCTTAATGAGTTTAAATGTTAGGCTAATAACAAAAGTGAAAAAATCTCAGTAATATACAATAAAATAGAACATAATATGTAGGAGAAACAGCCCACGCTGATAAAATAAACATATTACAAAATGTAATTAAAAGCTCATAAGTTTAAATAGTCTTAGTTGAGAACTTTACATTAGAAAAATATATTTTTAATATCAAACCGCAAATAACTAATAAAATTAACAGAAACGTATTATAACATATTATTAGACAAATACTAAATTATTAAGAAGTGGAGATGATATTGTATTCATGGGCTAATTTAATCCCAGGAGGAAGGGTCAGGGCGTTTCAAAATTATAAGTTTATGACATAATGTTAAGACTTACTAGAAACCCTAAGAAACAAGAACATTGTTAATTTATACATTAATGGTGGAACTTTGTTTGTGTAAGAGGGATAGAGGGAAAGGGCGGAGACAAGAAACAAAAAAAAAATTAGGGTCTTTCTATCCTCCTTTAATGTTAATGTTATAAAATTATATACTTATACTTTTTGTGTTGATCCTCATTTGAAGAATATTCCTTTGACTTTTTGAAATTTGGTTACTCCTGAAAACATGGATTACAATGTTTGTTTTACAGATATATTTTTTTAAATTTGTTAATTTTATTAATACAAAATGTTTAAATTGAGGTGGAAGTTTTTGATTTATTTATTATTGTTGTGTCCTTAGACATACACATATTTAGTATTGTACACGAACCACATAACTCGCACACGTATTAACACCAAAAGCACAAAGATAAAATCTTAGAACGGAACATGTTATGCATCACTTCCTGCTATGACTACTCTAGTCAGTTCAGTCCAGATTGACCATCTTAACCTATACACATCCCTGCTATAGAGTATATTACATTCCTCCCCTCCTAGATATCTACACATAATCTCTCAAGTACACAGGAGTACGCTATTGTCTCCGTGGCCTCAGAAGAGGCCATTATTCTGGTGTTGCTGGTTGTTGTTCTGTGTTGTCCATCAGTGCTTTTAGTTGATGTTCCTGTGTTTGGGAATTTTCTTCTGGTTGCTGCTCGTGGTCTCCTCTTGCCAGAGGTGATAGTAGTGGTTGTTGAAGTGATCTTGTTCCTTGATGTGTCACAAGGTCTTTAACTGGGTATCTTGCTGGTTTAACTTGTAAAGATGGTCTCTCCGAGGCATCCTCTGGTTGAGGTGTACTTTCGTAGCGTTTCCGAAGTTGGTCTATGTGTCTTGTTTGTCCAAGTCCTTCCTTAAAACTGACACGGTACATATTCCTCCCTAGCACGTTAGTGACCACTGCTGGCATCCATTTAGCCCTCTATACTCTATACTGTCTTGCCCAAACTGCTGCCCCCTCTGTGAAGATTTGCATATGCTCCGTATCTTGAGGAAGTGCCGCAAAGCCTGTTGTTTGTTTATCTGGACGTAGCACATCCAAGCGTGTTCGGAGTTGGCGATGCATCAGAAGCTGGGCTGGACTTTGGCATGTAGTTCCAGTGAAGGTTGTCCGAAGCATGAGGAGGATTTTTGCAAGCTTAGTATGCCAGTCGCCTGTCATTCTTACCAACTGTTTCTTAACTGTTTGAACCATATGTTTTGCTTTCCCATTGCTTGCCGGATGATATGGTGCTGTTGTTAAATGCTTAATTCCATTGAGCCTAAGAAACTGTTCGAACTCCTCGGACACAAAATTACGGCCATTGTCACTTACTAGGACTGTTGGAAGCCCATGTGTTGCATTTATGCTCCAAGTAAACAAAATGGGCAAGTCAATCATAATACACATACCCAATCTCATTGACCAGGCCAGGCACCTCGACTTCATAACACGTCCAACAACAACTACGCCCCGCGAACAACATTCAGCGCCGAGCCAAGTACCGCATCTCGCCGCTAGAGACCACCACCCTGCTCAATTCCACCAAACATCAACAAAAAGAACATGCTAGAAAGGGGTGGTAACTGCTACTCCTTGCCAGAAGATAGTCGACGTTTCTAGTGCCGCGCGCATTCCCCCTTCCTGTGTGTTTTTCTCAGTGATCCCTACCTTTTCCCTTCTCGATTGTTCGACGAGTGTGCTCCATATAAAGAAACATATGCCAAGTGAGAAACTACTCTTGGATTAGGCGTGGACAATGTAGGACGAAACAGGAGGCTTCCCAGACCTATTATTATAATGTAAGATGACATTCTTATTCGGCGTAAAATCTAAACTTTATAAACTATTCAAAATTCCATTTCGGTCATTACCTTTTTTTTAAATGAAATTATTGAGTCCTAGTATAAATCTTTGTTCTTTTGCAGAACAGACAATTTAACTTTATTTATTTTACTCGCAAGTTATGTCATTATATGAGTTTAGTAAACATAAATGTGGGAATGTTGCTTATAACGTTAAGTCAGCACTTTTCATATGTGATTAAAGTTTGACTGTTATAGTTATTAATTTAACCTTTATTTATGTGGCTTGGGAGTTGTGTCGCTATATTAGTTTAGTGTATATTGATGTGGGAATGTTATTTATAACGTTAGGTCTGCGCTTTTCATATGTGATTAAAGTTCAAATGTTATAAAAATCAATTTAGCTTTATTTAGGTCGCTTGAGAATGATGTTGCAAATTTGAATTTAGTGATTATTTATTTGGGGAAGTTCTTTTAGAACATGATGCCAAATTTCAAATGTAAGGAAAGTTATGTTTTACGCTTGTCAGGAATAAATATACTATTAATTTCATTTATCGTACTTGTAAGTGTGTTTCTGGACTAGCTAAGTAATGATTTACTGAGGAAGATTAGATAACTAGAGTATTCATGTACATTCACAATTTAGTAACTTTTTGCGTATCATTGTTAGTTAGGTATAAACAAGGAACTTGAAAACATTTAACGAGTATGTTGTATTTTCACAACGAGTTTAGAAATGTGTTATGTTGCAGAAATTTTCTCTTAGTTCCATTATTATGCTCGTTGATGTTGTAGACTTCATCTGTCTGACCTCAGGCCATTTAGAATGCGCAGCCACAAGTATTAAAAAAAATTGCCCTTGTATTGGCCCTGCCATGTCAATGTGTAGACGAATCCATAGGCTTGTTGGTGCTATCCACGACTGTACTGGGGTCTGTGGTGAATTGTTCCGGATTTCTTGACAGGTTCGGCAAGTTCCCACTACTTCCTCTATGGTTGTGTCCATCTTAGGCCACCATGTGTAGGTGCGAGCTACTGCTTTTGATTCCACCACACCTGGATGTGTAGCATGAAGCATGAGGAGAAACCTTTTGTGGAGTTTATTTGGCAATATCACTCTACTACCCCATAGTAAGCAATCTCGCGACAAAGATATTTACGAGTGTCGTGCGCTGTAGGGCTTGAAATACTCCCCCGCATCTTCTTCGGGCCAACCCTGTAAAACTCAACTCTTTAACCTTACACAGCACAGGATCCTTTATTGTTTCCCTGGCAATTGCAATCACTGAGATAGGCGGGTCTTCCATGTCTAGCATAAAAATGCCCCTGGGTTCTATATTCACAGTTTATGAAGTGTTAAATGGAAGTCTGCTAAGCTCCTCTGAATTTCCTTGGTGTTTCGCTGGTCTATAAATAATGTTATAAGCATAACCTCCTAGCATCAAGCTCCACCATAACATCCGATGTGTCATAACACTTGGTATCTGGCGGGTAGGATGAAATAATTCTAGAAGTGACTTGTGATTTGTGGCTATTGTGAAAGATAGGCCCAAGAGAAATTGCTGGAACTTGTTGACACCAAAAATAACCGCCAAAACTTCCATATTTATTTGAGCATAGTCGCGCTCAGCTTGTGACAGTGTTCTTGATCCAAACGCTACCGGAGCTTCAATTCCATTGTCCATAATACGGGAGCGGACTGCTCAAACCTCGTAAGTAGATGCACCACAAGATAGTTTCAAAGATCTACTTCTTTCATAATGCATCAGAACTATGTCTGATATTAAAATGGCTTTTGCCTGATTGAATGCACTCTCGTAGTTTTGAGTCCACTGCCATGGTACTTATTTATCTGGAAGGCGGCGTAGGGGTTTCAAAACAGTAGCTTTGTTCATCAGGAATCTATCGTAAACATTGAAAAGTCCTAAGAAAGCCTGAAGTTCTGTTTTATTCTTAAGTGCTGGAGCTTTGTTTATGGCTTCAACCTTTCCTTGTAGGGGTGGATGCCTTGGGAATCTACCTGAAAACCTAAATACCACTGCTGGAACTCCAAACCTGCAATTGTCCTTCTTTAACCGCAACCATGGAACACTCAATCTTTGTGGTACTTCCTGTACTCTGGAATTATGTTGTTCTCTATCGCTGCCCGACATAATTATGTCATCCAGGAGTACCGCTGTACCTGGCATACCTGCTAATATACCTTCAATAAGCCTCTGAAAAATTCCCGGTGCTGCACTAATTCCAAAAGACATTCTTGTAGCCTGCATCAAGCCCTTTGACGTATTAACCGTCAATATTTTAGAAGGTTCTTCATCCACTTTAACTTGGTAATAAGCATGTGCAAGTTCAAACTTAGAAAATATGTCTCCACCTGTTAGGCATGCAAAAGCTTCAGTTGCAGTTGGTAAAGGATATCTGTCAGGGCATAGCGCTTTATTAATTGTGCTCCGTTAGTCCCCACACAACAGCAGAGATCCATCCCGCTTTGGCACAATCACAAAGGGTGTAGCCCACTTTGAAAATGATACTGGTTTGTATATCCCTTCCTCAACTAAACTTGTAATCTCTCGATTTACATCGTCTGCCAGTGCCAGTGGTATTGGACGGCTCCGTAGATACTGAGGTTGCGCTGAAGGGTCCATTCTTAATTAAACTGGTGGTCCAACATTTTCTTCTAGTTTGTGATCTTCAAAAGCTGAGAATATCTGTACTATCTCCATGAACTTGCTATCAGTGATATGGTGAATTCATTGCACTTTAATTCCCAACTCGTTGAACCAATTTCTCCTTAGGAGGCTTGGCCCATTTCTTTCCACTACTGTTACGGGCAGAGTAGCAGACCGACCATTGTATGTAGCCTCCACATTACACCAACCCAGGATACAAGAGGCGGTTTTGTTCCCCAGGTGCAAAGCTGAATATCGGAACTTATAATTTTTTGGTTAGAGGCCCATATTTTTTCATAGGTTACTGAGTTGATAACTGTCAGGGCTGCTCCTGAATCGATCTCCATGTGATGTTTAGTTCCATTTAACATCACATTTATGTGGAAGGGTGGGTTGTCTCTAGTTTCAGATCCCATAGAAAACAGCTGATATGCCAAATCTGGCAGGTTCCATGGGTGCTAAATGGTTTGTTTGTGGGTGTTGCACTTTTCGTTTGACGTAAATTTGTCTCTTTTGACCTACATGCCCTTTCTATGTGACCCAAATTCTTATAAAAACGACGGATCGCATTCACCCATTGACATTCAGAGGCTAGGTGCTCTTTGTCGCAACGATAGCACCGTTGGTCCTTTTGTTGACTTGGTGAAAATCTTTGTTGATTATTGGCACTTCTTTGTTGAGATTGGTGGTTTCTATATAGTCTGTGTACTTCCATTGGGCCTGCTTCTTGGCCTTGCTACCTCACCGGTGTTGCGGAAGTTGGCCGCATCACACGTTGATGTTGTGCCGCTGCTTCGCTACTTACCACTATGGAAATTGCCTGATCTAACTTAATTTCATTTTTAGAAAGCATTTTGCGCTGCACTGTCTCATCCGCGATCCCCTGCAATAAACGATCCCGCAGCATCCGATTTGTAAATGTTCCAAAGTTACAATAATTGGCCATCTCTCTCAAAACGGCAACATATTCCACAATTGACTCGTCGGGTTGATGACATTGAAAGTTTGTACAGTTTCATTGAGTTTTGGCGCAAAATGGCCGTTCAAAACACTAACTAAATCACCAAATGATTTAAAATCGGGATCCTCTGTCGCAACTAACGCAGTTAAACGATCAAATGTTTTATCCCCGATCACATAAAACAATATAGACCGTTTCTTCTTATCGTCGATCATATCATTAGCAATGAAAAAGTGTTCCAACCTCTTTGCGTAGTTCGTCGACGTGTGTGGTTGGATAGTATAGAATTCCGCGAAACTTGATAAAAACGCTGCCATTATGAACCCTTCGGTAGCTTGACCTATATCATGGGTTACGTATCAATCACCTCGTCACCAAACTGCTGTGTCCTTACACATACACATATTTAGTCTTGTACACGAACCACATAACTCACGCACGTAATAACACCCAAAAGGACTAAGATAAAGTTTTAAAACGGAACATGTTGTCCATCACTTCCTGCTTTGACTACTCTAGTCAGCTCAGTCCAGATTGACCAACTTAACCTATTTACATCCCTGCTATAGAGTATATTACAATTATAAATGTTTTAAATCTACAGTTATGTAATTGATTTGAATAAAACAATTTATTTTTATTAAAACCACAATTATTTTGCAGACGAAGTTTTTTTTATCGTCAATGTTACTGTATTTGTTTAAATCATTCTTTAAAAAAANAACACTCCACGGTGTAAGTCTGCAAGCGAGCTATACCGACCAAGCTGCCATCCTGTTAGCGATGATCGTGCCAATATTTGTTGTTATACGGTGTCATATGGTTCGCACAGTGAGCCCTACACCTGTTTATCTCAGTTTTCTAAATCAGAGCGGCTACTTCTTTATTTAATTAGCTCCTCATTCATCCTTAAGAGGCTGAGTTTGACCCTGTTTCAGACCCACTGCTTCACAGATATAAAATACAATTAAATAAAAAAGACTTATTGAATTTATTTTTGTTTTTAGTAAAATATAAGCTTTGCTTCATTATCATTATGTAGGGTAAATAAATTAGATAAACTAAATTATTGATAATTCTTTCTTGACTTTTTTTGGCAATCTTTTGAAAGTGAGCAGTGTGTGTATATAAAACATACCAAACGATGGCTTATTAATTTTGTTACAGACGCCGGGGTGAGCTTAAATCAGGTCACGTGTCTTGGGATATCCACCCAGAGGTCCACCTTCACAACTTGGCACAAGGACACTGGGAAAACTTTTCACAACTTTATCACATGGAAAGACATAAGAGCTGATGGCTTGGTGCGATATTGGAACAATTCTTATAAAATGATGGTTAGTATGCATCAATGGTATTAAACCTAGGAGTGTGACCCCACTTGGGGTCATGGTGTGCACAAGGTGAGGTCACAATAATAATTGTATATGCTATTAACTTATACCTACTCTTTCAAGTGATTATAATGATTGTAGGACCCTACATAACTGAACTAGAAATGGGAGGTGTTAAAATGTTAAGAACTGTTTAGTTTACTGCTCACCCCATTTAGATATTACACTATAGCAGTTGCCTGGTAACTTAAAAGTCGAACTCCCACTACGCCGCGACGTTGTTCCGTGTGTCTCTACACAACACAGCACATTTAATACTCTCCACTTACAGTTAAGTCCCAGCTATCCGAGGTTAGAGAGACCTACGTGGCCTCAGATAGACAATTATTCTAATAATACGGAACACTAAAGAATACTTTATACTAAAATAAACAACACTAAAGTTTAAATAACTAAACTCTCTCAACCTTTTTTTAAAATAAATGGTACTGAACTGAACTGAACAGAACAGTCTTTCGAGCTCCTTCTAATAAAAATGTTAGTATTTACTTAAACTTCATAATATATGTGAAAATAAATTATAAACTATGTTGCAGAAACACAATGGAAAAAAGAGTTTCATATGCCGCCACTTTTACAGAAAGATATTGAAAGAAAGTAGCATCTATGTTCAACAAAGAGCATAACAATAAGTTCCTGATTTACCAAACCTCAATTTAAATAATATATCTGCCAATAGCTCAGAAACTAGTGATATTAAATATATATATTTCAAATTCTCAAAATTTCCAAAATATTTTATGATTGAAGCGAAAGGTGGAAGTAGAGAGGTTGTAATGAGACGATAGCAGAGAGAGTTGTTCTATAGTTGTGTAAGAGACCTGCTGTTGAGAAGGGAAGTTCCTTTGAAGTGTAACTATGTGTTGTTCAGGGCGTACTTTGTACCCATTGTCACACATGCAGCAGAAACATGGACATTGAATGTAAGAAAGACAAGGAAAGTGGAGGCCATGGGAATAAAATTTGTGAGGAGCAACAGAAGTACATGAAATAATAGAGGAAGTAACAATGAGATGGTATGGGCGTTTAATGAGGATGTTGGAATACATGAGTTAGTAGAGGAAACAAGGCTGAGATGGTATGGACATGTCATGAGGATGTTGGAATACATGAGATAGTAGAGGAAACAAGGCTGAGATGGTATGGGCATTTAATGAGGATGTTGGAATACATGAGATAGTAGAGGAAGTAACAATGAGATGGTATGGGCATTTAATGAGGATGTTGGAATACATGAGATAGTAGAGGAAGCAAGACTGAAATGGTATGGGCATTTAATGAGGATGTTGGAGTACATGAGATAGTAGAGGAAAGCAAGACTGAAATGGTATTGGTGTTTAATTAGGATGTAAAAGGGGATAATGACAAATAAAATGTTGGAAATCAATTGTGTAAGAAAAAGACTACAAGGGAGGCTAAGATAGAGTTGGGAAGAACAGATTACAGAAAGTGTGCAAGTGAGAGGATAAGAATAGATCAATTAAAGGAGGAAGAATGTTGGAAGGATGGAGGAAGATGGAGGCATTTTACTAAACTGGCCCGGCCACAGGCTGGAAACAGATGATGATGATGATATTTCAAATTTATTTTTTATTTTTAATAGTATTACAGCTAGGGGTGGACTGGTAGGGTATTTATGAATACCACTTAAGCTATGTTTCATTTGTTTCAGTGTCATCTGAAATGATGAAGATGAAGTAAAGTCTTTTTTATTTTAATAAGTAAATTTAATCTTAAATCTCTTTCAGGCAAATCATTGAGAATTTTTTGACTATTCCCTCCACTTCAAACATTAGCTTCTACCTTTTACTGAAATGAGAAAAACTTCTTCTAAATTACTATACAATAGCTGGAAATATATTTTTGATATGTTTAAATCTTTTAAATTGATACCCCACCAGCTACTTGTGTAGATTACACATCTATATTCACATAAACAAATGTTTCACTTAAGAAATTATTCAATAACAACACCAAGAAGCAATTAATGGGATGGTTTTACATTTAAGGTCATTGTATATCCTCACAAATGAATCACTGAAATATTTTAATACAATTTAATAAAAATAATCATTTAGAATTGTTAAATTTGTTTGGGCTGAAGCCGTTGCCACAGCCCCATAATGCGGCCCACCGGGATATATCTTGGTGTCCTGGAGTCCCAGTCTACCTCTGACTACATCATTACAATGATAAGTTAATTATTATCTCAAAGAGTTATAGAGATAACATAAAAATCATAGATCAGCTTATGTATATGACCTACCCACTATGTATGTCATTTTCTCGAGAAAATTAAATACGCTGTAATGATATTGATTTGGATTAATCTAAATTATGTAAAAAGTCATGGATGAAGGTAATTTTTCTTTAAAGTAATATAGGTAGAGTATCCTTTTAAGATTCATCCATGAAGAAACACGCGATTCTCAGAATGAGGTGAAAAGGACTTCGCCCCTAAAACATATTTTTTATAGCATCTTTCTTGTTAAAATATCTACTGCGTCAATTCTTGTTAAAGGGAACAACTTCATAGTATTTGGCAGAAGACGACATTTATCTATACCAATAAGAAGCTAGCCTTCACAAAAACTGTCGCCAGGACTCTTTCTATTGGTTAGTTTTAACATTGTTGAAAAGAGGAGAGAAAGGCAAGGGGTATGTCATATATAAACCATTGTGCGTATGTTTATGGGGTGAGGAGGATGATCTCCGGCATCTCACATATACACCGAGATCACGCTCACGCACGAGTCAGTCACAGTCTAACACATAATATAAGTAACTTCAATATCACAAGTGTGCAGTGATAAGAAACATTTAATTGAAATATGTGCAAGTAATTTACTGGTGTAATTAAAATAAAACCGTGTGTGAAATAACATCCATCAACATTTCTCTTTCTTTAATTATAAATATACCGATTTAATTAGTGGTCGAACACGGAGCTATAGACAGCTGATTAAACGGTATCTTTTCCGTACAGTGATGATAGGCACTCGATCACGGAGCTTAAGACAACCTAAAATCATCACAGCAATAACAGGGAATTAATCCGCAGTGAATCAATCGACGACCCAAGGAGGTGCGATTGATCACATAGTACTTCGATCGATGTCCAAAGAGTGGCACGATAAATCGATATTATTAAAATTGACGCCCAAAGCGCGGCGTTTTTATACCATAGTAATACAACGCCATATTTTGGTTTGTAATGTTAAATATTACTGTAGATGTGAATTTTAATCATAATTGTTTGAGCTAATTTGAGAATGTAGATTTTTTCTCTTTCTATGCCCATCAGTAAACTACCCCAATTTTAGGGCTGAATATCTTATTCTAAGAATTCCTTGGGATAACCTTATAAAAAGTCCTAGTGATAAAGTTTTAGCCCATTCGGTAAAATTGTTTCAGCTCTAGGTCGAGACGACAGACACACAGACAGGTGTGACATTTCAAAAACATTCAACCTTTTGTGAAGAAATGTAAAACTCAAAATATATGTAAGAAAAAAAAGTCACCGGTTGTTATTTATGGTTGTAAAACACTGTTTCTTACCTTACTTTATGAGAATAAATATAGGGTGTTTAAAAACAAAATACTTAAAAAGCTGTTTGGTCCAAAAAGCGGTAAAGGTAATGTCGAAAGCGAGGGGGCTAAATACCCTGAACTCATCACTGGACATTGTTCGGATCATCAAATCTCTCGAAATCAACAGCGCTAAAGGTATCATATATAGCTTAGTCTTATAGAGCGCTCACCCCATGCATGCTTGTGTTTTGGGGTGGCTATACAAATAATGTACCCGCTTCTGACTCGGGATCCCTCACAATCATCTTCACTGGGAGAAACACGGGTGATGCCACCCTTTAAAAAAATGTAATGTCAGACACCATTCTATTAAATTATCCGTCCCATCCTTTTGCCCTAGGTCAGAAAATTCAAGTTGTTAGCAGCCATTAAATGGCTTTGTAGCTCCAACAGTTATTGTCTGTCTCACTTAAGGCATTTATAATTTTATTTACTCTATGGTATTAGTTGCTGCGGTGTAGTTCTCTACAGTCCACCTTACTACAATACACTCTAGCCCTGTCTTAAGCTGGTAATACACAGTCCATCTCATTACACCCTACCTCTTTCAGGTCCACTCTAATATTATCCTACCATCTACGTCTAGGTCTCCCCACTGGTCTCTTCTCATTTGGTTTGCCAATCAATTGCCTGAAAATGGTTATAATTTATTCCATTCATACTGCATGTCTTCCCACCATAATCTGCGAACTTTGACTGCCTTAACAATGTCTAGAGATATGGATAGAGAATTTTAACACATTATCTTGTTACCTTCCTTCATTCTCTGCTATCTTCATTGCCTTTTGAACCAAATATTTTACTTGGTAGTTCATGTATTAATGATTATAATTTCAGAGTCTTCGCACTGGTGCCCGCTTGCTGTACACGTTTACGAGAAGCAAGAGGTTTCTGGCTGGAAGTGTGCTACGTCTTATGAACACACAAGTTAGATATTACTTACTATACTGATCATTTTCAATATATATATATCTAGGTTACATCACTTGTATCTTAGTTTGTAGAAAGATTATAGCTTGTTCTTAGGTACTGTTGCCCAGGGGACACCCAAATGTACTAATCATGCACTCTTTCCATGGAGGATCTTTCTATCTGTGTAATGAGGTGGACTGGATAGAACTAGCTCAAGATAGGAATAGGGTGTAATGAGGTGGACTGTATAGAAATATTTCAAGATAAGGATAGGCTGTAATGAGGTGGACTGGATAGAACTAGCTCAAGATTGGGATAGAGTGTAATGAGGTGGACTGGATAGAACTAGTTCAAGATTGGGATAGAGTGTAATGAGGTTGACTGGATAGAACTAACTCATATAGGAATAGGGGTAATGAGGTGTATCGAATAGAACTAGCTCAAGATAGGGATAGGTGGCGTACTTTTGTAAGTGCAGCAATGAACTTTCATGCTCACAATGCCTTAGATTAGGTTAGTGACCTAGAAGTATTAACTGATTTTTTTACCTATGAAACATTTTCGTTTTGAAACTCATCTTAATACCCTATTGGACATTTGAAAATAAAATAAAATCGTAAATAATGTGAATTTTAAGTTCTAGATGACACACAATTTCCTTAATTTCCGGTTTATCATAACAAGGGACCATTTTTATTTGGTGGGTATGACTTTACTTTAGGGTATAATATCTTTCTAGTTTAATCATTTAGGAAAATGCGATTCTCTCATCACCAATGTTTACTGGCTTTCTTGAATCTGGTCCTGCTTTCTGTACGCAGGTGACCATGCGCCTGGTCTGGGCTCTTCAGCACGTGGAGAGTCTGAAGGAGGCAGCGTCCCAGGGACAGGCCATGTTCGGAACTGTGGACACCTGGTTGCTGTACCGCCTCACAGCCGGCCGCCTGCACGTCACAGACGTGTCCAACGCTAGTGCCACTGGAATGTATGATCCCTTTATCATGGATTGGGGAAGCTGGGCTCTTAAACTGTTTAACATTCCGGGTGACATGCTCCCAAAGGTGTGCGACACCGCTGCGAACTTTGGTGTGGTGGATCCTGGGATTCTCGGTACAGCTCTTGCCATACGATGCTCGGTAAGTTCCGCTTGGATACATTACCTCTCACTGTGGATTCACACATTTGTTGAAAAAATAAACACAGAGCAGAAACATAACCACTTGACGAGCTCTAAACCTATCACAAGATTTCAACCTCATCGGCGTGATTTGATATAACCTCAGCTTTTCTATTTCTGTGAGACATTATCAATCATCCTATGACACAAAATTATATTTCAAAATCAATTGACTACCTCCTAATGCATGCGCTTAAACCAACCAATTTTATTTACATTCCTTCATTTTCTTCGAATAGCTTCAACTTTTTGTACATTAATTTCACTATAATTATCAGGGTGTCTACCATTCGGGAAAACGGGAATTAGCCGGGAATTTGAAGTGATCGGGAAAAAACGGGAATTAGTCGGGAATTTGGTAAATTACAACAAAAATCCAGGAAAATGTTGTTTTACTCAAAATATGAAATATAATGATCATTAAATCAGTAAATAATATTTTTGTTCAAACTGTAGTTTTTTGTTTGTTTGTAGCAGAGTAATATATTTTATAATTACTAGTAAACAAAGTTAATACATATTTAAAAAAAAATGTTTATTTAAATTTTAAAACTTATTATTAATAAAAAATATTAGTAGAAAAATGAGATGGGAGGGGGGAAGTTAGAAGGATGTGACATACTTTTTAGTCGGGAATTTCAGGAAATGATCAGGGGAAATCAGGGAAAAAGTAAGGAATTTCATTGGTCAAGTTGAGTAGACACCATGCTTATGTTTCATAAACAATGATTTTAAAATATAGTACAAGACACATTAACGCAAAATACAAAATGTTGGCTCCTAACCAAACACTACCGGTACTTATAAAATTCATGCAAAAATGTTTTAGCTCTACATATAATTCCGTAAAAGAATTACTATACAAACAAAATATTAAATTAATCAATCAAAAATATTTTTTCTGTGAAACATAATTTACATGAATAACAATAAAAGAAAAGCAAGGTAAGAATAGGACATAATGAGATGGACTTGATAGAACTAACTCAAGGTAGAGATAGGGTGTAATGAGGTGGACTGGATATTACTAGCTTATTAAGAGGTAGGGTATAATGTGGTGGACTGGATCATTACCAACTTAATAAAGGGTTGGGTGTAATGTGGGGGACTGGATATAACTATTTGAGTGAATATTTCTGTAATAACTAGTAGCAAAACTAAAACAAAGCTATATATCTATAAGAATTTGCTATGGTAAAGAAGCAAATGGCAACATTAACAATCTAACCTTTTGAAATTTGTCATATATCTGAGTCGATATTAACCACGCGAGAACAAGAGAATATAAACTCTGTTTGCCGTTATATTATTATTATTATTATTATTATTAGCACCGCGTCTTACTACCCGTTCGGGTTATACGCACTTACGCTAATGTGTAATGGTAGGGTGATTGTGAGATGAAATGGAGGACCTACAGTTTAACGTGGAATCCGAACCACGGTAGAGGCCTGGCATTCCTCACATTCACAAGATGTCTTGTCAGAGGTGAAGGAAGGGTTTGGTAATCAGATAAATCTTTGCCGGGACCAAGGATTGAACCCCGGCCGCCAGCATAGAAGTCTGACACCTTACCCCTAGACCGCCAGGTCACCCTGTTTGCCGTTATAATAATGGAATTCTCTCAGGGATGTAATTTAGTGAAACATAGGCCCATGTAAAATCTGGTTCATGACTATCATTAGTCTCATTCTTATACTATACTTGTTAAAAAAACTTTTACTTTACATCCATTACTGTTTCCAGCTTATTGCCTGAGTCAGTTTTTTATTCAAGCCATTTTTTCCCCCTTACTGGCTAGCTGGGCCTGTTGTAGCTTCATATGCTGTATGATCTACAGTAAGACTAGGACAGGAACAACATCCAGTACCCAACCGTTAATTTATCAATGTGGAAGGGTAAAACCACATTTCACCAATAATAAATTTTCAACCATGCCAGGAATCGAACCAGGGACACTTAGCTTAGTACACATACGCGATACCGACTGAGCTTAGGTATCGGACCTATCTTAGTAACAAACTAGTTGTTTTTATGTGATTTCATCAAGATATTAGTTACTAACTGATACCAGACACATTTCCAGGGAGTGTAATAGTTACTAACTGATACCAGGCACATTTTCATGGAGTGTATTAGTTACTAACTGATACCAGACACATTTACAGGGAGTGTATTAGTTACTAACTGATACCAGGCACATTTTCATGGAGTGTATTAGTTACTAACTGATACCAGACACATTTACAGGGAGTGTATTAGTTACTAACTGATACCAGGCACATTTCCATGGAGTGTATTAGTTACTAACTGATACCAGACACATTTACAGGGAGTGTATTAGTTACTAACTGATACCAGACACATTTTCACCAAACTTCCCCAGCTTATGCCGACCTGGCTTTGCAGATGGCTGACCAGGCAGCATCCTTGTTCGGGTCGTGCTGCTTCCAAGAGGGAGATGTCAAGGTCACCATGGGGACTGGGACCTTTATAAACCTCAACACCGGGAAAACCCCTCATGCTTCTGTTGCAGGTAGGAATGTTCTCTTCTTTGATTTACTCTTATCTTGAAACAGGTGTTGTGAGGCTTTAATTCACCTATTTTTTGAAAATAATTAATAATATTTGAAGCTTTACTTTTCATAACATGCTGCTGATATAAAGAAATAACACTATTGATGGACTCCTCAAACTTGCCTTGAGAAAAATGCTGTACTTTTGCTTCTTTCCATTTCACTACATCTTTTTGAGACTCTTCCACTATTTTTATTTTCTGGATATTGCTTTCTATACGCAGGCAATGATTAAGTCTCCTCTTTTTGAAGAAATTATTTTTGTTTTTGTGCAAATACAAGCGATTATTCACGGCCAATATAAAGAATGTGCAGTAGGAGTCTAAATTATACTCAAACTAGACTATACTTAAAAATTAAGTCTGCTTCACCTGACAGCTGTTATCCAACTAAAAGCACGTGAAGGGATCAGTATATTGGATAAATTTAAACAAGTGTGGTGAGTATAAACATGTCACTCACATGCGCATGAAAATCTGTGTTTTCGAATGTGCTTGGAATTCATAGTTTCGGGCAGACAATAACACCTAAACGCATCCGAAATATTAATAGAAAAAAGTATATGCTAAACTTGCATTTTCAACACCATAGATATTTGGATGTTATCTATTAGTATGTTTATCAAAGGTGAATGAATACATGAACAATAATATTATTTTTGAACATTAGAATTTAAGTATAAGATCTTAGTTATGTAACACTTTGTAACATCATGTAGACATTATAGATCACCCCTCCCCCTTCCCCCCGCCCTCAAAGTATTATTATTATTATTATTATTATTATTATTATTAGCACCGCGTCTTACTACCCGTTCGGGTTATATGCACTTACGCTAATGTGTAATGGTAGGGTGATTGTGAGATGAAATGGAGGACCTACAGTTTAACGTGGAATCCGAACCACGGTGGAGGCCTGGCATTCCCCACATTCACAAGATGTCTTGTCAGAGGTGAAGGAAGGGTTTGGTAATCAGATAAATCTTTGCCGGGACCGAGGATTGAACCCCGGCCGCCAGCATAGAAGTCTGACACCTTACCCTTAGACCGCCAGGTCACCCCTCAAAGTATTACGTGGTTTATGGACGACCCCTTAGGAATAGTACTATACTCCCAAAAATTATGTACCATATCTAAACCAAACTTATTATATTCTCTATCATACTAAACAAAATGCCTCAAACTACATTATACCAACCAGAAATATTATATGTGGAAAATCTAGATTTTGAAAATCTACTAGAAAAAAAAAGTTTCATTTTTATTACTAATTAGGGTGGGTAATACATTTGAATTGATGGTTTATTATCAACTAAAGCTCAAACTATCTTTGTTCCAAATGATCAGCAAATTTATCCTCTCCAAAACCACATGCCCAACATTTATCTTTATGTGCAAAAAGCAAGAGCCCTTATGGACATCATTGGTAAAGAGTTGCCTGTGGAGATACAGAGCAAACGTCCAGGAGCAAATAGAAAGGACACTCATCAATATATATCGAACAGTATCCCATATCATTCAGCTCTAAGAAGATGAACATATTTTTTAATAAGTAAATGTAATTATTCTTTCTTAGTTAACTAACAATTAATCAACAACCCACTTTATACATTATTAATAAGTATTCCTTCTCTATGTTTGAGGTAATACCACATAAACTACTTTGCTTACAAAACAAATAATAAATGTTCTTTATCTTCTCTCAATTAAATATAATATAATTTATATTTAAAATAACTTGGTGTCTATGAAACTCTTTGTAGCTGTGAGATTGTCTCTATAAGACAGAATGAGCACATTTTTTAGAGAGAAAATTTACCACATTCCCAAAAAGTTCATTGTAATTTATCCATAGGCGAAGAATACTAATTTATTAACAAACATCAAATGGGCTTAGGAAATAACAAAGTTTTAATACAAAACAAATAAATACTTTTATCAATTCAAAAGAGAAGAGACAGAGCTTGAGAGTAGTAAAAATCTTTTTATTAAAAGAAAATGGTATCAAACTAAGTAAATTTTTTTGTGTTTGTCATTGTGATAGCTACTAAAATTTACTTTGATAGACTTTTTACTTGTAAAAATATTTTATTTGTAGCAGTAATTGGTTTGAAATTAATGTAAACACTAGTAACGTTTATAATCGATAATGATGATGATAGTAATAATTTATATTTTATTATTTGTTTTATTAGTTAGTTTTTATTAATTAATTTGTGTTAAAATCCACCCCCTCCAAAATTGAAGTGTTAACCTGGTTAGGAGGTTATATCCTAGATTAGACATTATGACATTGTTTCAGGACTATACCCTTTAGTGGGTTGGCGGTATAAGGATGAAATAGTTTATGTAGCAGAAGGCGCCTCTAATGACACTGGCTCACTTGTCAAATGGGCCCAACAGGTTGGTGAGTACCTATCTTAAAATACATTTTATAAAGAGGAGTGTTATTTGGCTTTGCAAGGGAAATTATTTCCAATTTAAGTTTAGGAAAATCACAACTTTCTAAAACTACATTCAATTTTGATGTTTTTTTTTGTTGTTTCGCTATGATCATTTTCTATATCTTATGTTCGGCCGTTAAAAAAGTGATAGCATAGTGTAATTAATAATTGATTAAAGTTTTATAGCGTTGTGAGTTCATGGATATTTAATACATTGTAAATTACACTTTTCACCATTTATTTCATATATTAAGAATAACATACTTAACAAACTACATCTGATCAATTCATTTATAATTTGAATATAGACTTGACTCTTATTACATTTGCTATAGATTATTGTTACTACATTGTAAACAAAGTCTCCCCATAATTATTGCCACACGCACGTCTACAAATTGCGTTCAAGTCCTAATGGGTTTTTAACAAGAATGCTTGAACTGTAACGAAGGTATTCGAAACTTCTATATTTCCTCCTCCTGTTGGTTAGTCCGGTGACTCTGTTTCGTCATCTTGTTGACCCTCACAGGGAAAGGAAATACAAATTACTGTTGTTTCCTAACTATTTAAAAATTATTGACAAAATGCCGTTCTTAGTTTTTCCTTATATTTTTAAGATTTCTATAAAAAAATAAACCCTGATTTTATTATTATCAAATATCTAATTTTGTTCTTAGCACTAATAGTTCCTTAATGGCTTCATCAAAGTGAAAAAAAAAATCACGTTATGAGGGGGCCATATTCCCACAGTAATATATTGCTTAGAATTATTAGTCAAAATTCAATGATCATGGTATAATTTGCTTAATTTGTACACTTAAAATAGAGCTAGGGTTGTGGTAAAGATAATTTATAGTTGAGCTTCTCACTCTTCAACTATAGTTGTGAAATAGAAAAATAATATTTTTATTTTTAAAAGTAAAATTAGCCATATTGAACTATCTTTATATTGTTTGCTTTTGAATAATTATAATTACAAGTATACAGTTTGAATACAAACAAGATTATTTATCAAATAATATTGAGCAAAGATTAGTAGCAAATTTACTACTCAACGAAAATTCCCTTTCATCATCGTCGTTTTATTGTTGAACATGCTTCATAAAGATGACGAAGGCTATGCGTTCTTTGACAGGTTTATTTAAATATTGAAAAATTTTCCTTTAGTAATCACATTTGATTATTTAGTTTTTTGTGAGCTTTCAGTACATCTTTTATCACTTAATAAATTTTATCTTGTTGTGACAATGATGCAGTTAGCTGTAGTTTCTCTGAATTCTACCGTTTCTTCTAATCCTAGTACATTTTACATGCATATTTCATTATAAATAACACATGCTGCTAAAACCATAACTAACAAATATAATAGCTTTGGCTATTTGATTCATAATGATATGTGAACCCATACAATTATAGTAATTGTACAAATGGCAGCAAAAAGCCAACCATCGAGTCGAAGGTGGGTGCATTATCTGATAGCTACCAGGTACAAACTGTTAACTTGTGTTTACCTGTTTACTTGCATTCAATCATGGCAAATTATTTTAGGAAAAATCCTAATTTAGAAAACAGAAAACCATGATTCTGCAGTTTCACTTTTTAATTGATAAACCACAATTTTCAATTTCGGCTAGGCCCTAATCCCAATCTAAATTTCCAATGCCTAGTTGACCCTGACTTTATCTCATATAGTGGCTTGCATGATTTGATATGTATTCATATCTTTCTCCAATCAACCATACATTCACAAGGCTCGTCACACTAATAGTGGCAAGGATTATTATTCATGAGGTTTATGGTTTTTTTTATACACTGGGCTCTCTAAGCTAGTAGAGTTCCTTGTACATGAGACCACTTACGTCATATGCGCCAGATGACTCTGGGGGCGTTGCGATGCAATCTGTTTTCTTACCTGTGACATAATCCTGGTCCTGTTCAAACCTATCCGGTAATTGATCCTACGCCTCATTTTCCCCATTTGATTTGACCCATTTAGTTTTTGCCCTATTTAAATTTCTTTTTTGAGGGAATGTGCCCCTTGGCTTGAGTCCTTGGGAGGAAATTGGTCTTGTTTTTCACTGATTTGTTTTAAATCTGCCGTCATGTTTTATTTTTATTCCATTAGTTGGGACTTCTCCCTCTGGGGAGCATGTCGGAGCTCCTGTTATTTTGGAGGTTTATCAGAGACTGAAAGCTAGATGGAAACCAGGTCACCCCCCTATCCCCTTTCCCAGAATTTCGCAAACCTGGTGAAATCAGAATTTGCAACTCATACCTGGAGCCAGATTGATGGCTCAAAATTTTGATACAGGAATAAGCCAAGGGTGATGTCGCAACCATTGTGCTGCCAGAGCAAGTAGAAAATGAAGCACACGCAAAATATGATATTCATGTCTTCGGAAATATTACACCATTACGGGCAACACCACCAGCAAGAGCCATTGGCTACCAATCTAGTGGTATCTGAGTTGGACAAGGAAATGTAATATGTCATCGCTTAAAAATTCGACAATAAGTTTAAATAGACTTTATACCAACAAGTGCTACAAAGCTATTTACATTTAAATAAACAATTGCCACTGAAGAGGTGGTACTTCCCATTCAAGCGGTGCTCAATACTTTACCCATTCAGGCACATAAAAAAGCAAAACTTTTACTCCAGCATATTATTTCCTGAGACCTGCTTCATTGGTCGCATTGGCCAAGGCATCACGTCATTCTCTTCTTAGACTAGACTGCTAACGAGAGTGATATTGGGGTTCAAATTCCTATCGAGTGTACTTAGGGTAATTTTTCCTAAATTATTCCCGCCCTCCCTCCTCGTAAAAGTGGGTACACTCTCTTTATATTCGACCTTCCTCATACCTAACTCATAAGTATAATTGATACGTACGTATATAATCTGAATAGGTAGTAAGATGTGGTGCTAAAGAAATACATTTTCTGAGGTGGACTCACGTGAGACGTCATTGGGGAATTGAGAATTCACGACACGCTTCTCTAAGGATCCATAATTTTATATCTAGTAAACGATATAGTCAGCAGAGCAAGAGGACACAGCGAGCCGTTGGGGTGACGAAAGTTTCTCACGGTGCTTCAAAAAAATAAATGTCGCTAAAGAATTTGATAACCCTAAAGTTGGACATCTATTAGAGATCCGATGCCCGAATCTAAGCCACTGACACCATTGCAACGCCCACCTCTCAAAAAGAATAAATTGAACAAAAGTATACGAAAACCGGTGGCTTCCTTTCTGTGCCTAATGAATCATTTGGCAGAGATCTTCAAGACCCTGCGCATATGTAGAGCAGATATCAACGATATGCGAAGTCTCAGCAAATAGAATGATGGTATCATACACTGGGTCATCGTCATAGACGAGCTTAGAAAGATTGATCGGATGAGTACGCTTCTCTCCAAAACGGGGAGTGTCGTGTGAAATGCCCTTCCATACATTTTCAAACAAAGTGGACATACACAATAAGATCCATAAACTAAGCTTGGAGCGCACGGGTTGTCATCTTTATCTACAAGAAAGGTGTGGAAGACTACTTTAAAAGCTACGTTATTTTCCTGCGTGTATATTCTCAGTGTGTAACACGTGTATAACATGGTAGTAGTGTGGTTGGCCAGATAGTGCTGACGCTGATAGGCTGATATTTTTAGCCCTGGCCTGTGATTGGGTGTTGGATTCCCACCCCCCGACCCCTTTCCAGTTTTCCAAACTTGTTGGTTCCTGTCCAAATCTGTTTGTTCCTGTCCCATTGGTTTTTATGTGCGCGCATTGGCTTGTTATGTGAGCGCATTGGTTTTTTATGCGTGCGCATTGGATCGTATGTCTGGGTAGGATTGGGACTGGCGTTGGAGCTTTTTATTTATTAAAGCGGGAGTTTATTTTATTTATTGGCAGGGAAGTGTGCAGTCCACGGCGTTGAGCACGCCTCCCACGACGTCCCATAAAATGCCTGCATGGCTACTAAGGGTGCAGCACGAACCTCTCCCAACGACTGTTAGCGTAGAGTGTGAACATTGGCTCCCAGCCGCAAGATTAGGTGTCGCAACCCTCCCCCCTTCCCTCATCTATGTGGCAATGGGTTTTCCCGGTGATGTCGCAACTAGAGAGCATTGACACAACTCTGATTACACACAATCAGGGGCCTCGGAAACCTCGGTGATTTATAATCCTCAGTGAGGGCCCTCTATCTCCCCATCCACAAAAGTCTACTAAAATCGTTTGCTTGGTATCGTCCGTCGACATGCGTGGATGTAGGTATCTGCCATACCAATATGGACCCTTAGTGGCGGTGTACGAAGATAATGTGGTAGACAGGAATAAGAAAATGTTCCAACGTTTACGTGGAGGGAGAACTACCAACAGTTTACTTAGCAGGTATTCGATTCAAACACCCCCCCGCCAAATTAGATGCGCCTGACATTTATACGGTACGCCCACTGGGATTTGAACCTCGATATCTTTCGTGGGGCTAGCACCGCTAAAGTCTGTTAGAACGGTCGTCCAATCAGATACCTGCTTCCAAGTTCACCCCCCATTTGCGAGAGAGAAAAAAAAGACAAGCTCAAAAAAGGTTTTGCTGGTCAACCAGATTTTCAGTTTGATAAAATTAGTCTAGATAGAATATGTACCCGCATTTGCCTGAAGAGATTAAATCAATCTCAGTACGCCATGTCATCGGCCGTCTAGTATAACACGATAGTGACGCCTTAGACCGTGCGACCATCGAGGAAAGTATACAAAAATATATTCCAAGTCATTTTATTTACTAGTTGACCAATTTTTGGGCTATGGTTAAAAAGAGACCCAATTTTAGAAAACACGTGATAAATGATGGGGGAAAAAAACACAACCAAGGGATATCATTTCGCAGTTATATTAAATATGCGGACCACGAACTAGCTTCCTCGCCACTGGTTTCTATGTTATTTGGCTGACAATGTGTATTAAATCATGTCAAGGGATTAAAATCCTTATCACAACCCCCCTCCTCCAAAGCGGTAGTAATTGCGTAAAAAAAAGTCATTAAAGATTATGTCTACCTTTAACGTAATGGCAAGTAAAGATAGGATCCTCAGTGTAAATAAATCTTGCTTTTAAAGATATAACGCTGAAACAGTCATCAGCATGCACGTATGTCGAAGCATTTTATTTTTTGACCGCCTGTCAGGACTAGCAGTATATTTGGTAGGGCAGAGAAAGATATAAAATGTACCTGCACTAGTGTGAAGGCTGAGTGGGTAACCAGAAATGATACGGTCGAGCTGAATTCAATAACCCCTAACCCCCCTTCCCCCTCCATACCTTCCTGCTAATAACCACGAAGTTAAGCTTTTCAGTATTTAGAACCGCATCTTACTACCCGTTAGTGTTATACGTTTAAGTACAAATTATGCTGATAGATTAGGAATTGGTAAGGTTGAATCCACATTTGCGTGGAGGGAAAGTGGAAAACCACCCACACCCAGTTCACCCGACAGAGATTTGCACATCAATCTCCCTCCGTCCTCGGCAGTCAAACTCAACACGAAATTAACGTATTAGCCAAATACACCAACGAGACGGGTCTTATCACTAATATAATCAAATAATTCCTTCCAGCATCTTTACGTTGCTAAGCGCGGCCTCATTTGCGCGGAGGGAAAGTGGAAAATCAGCTTCAATACACCGTACAGAGATTCGGGCCCCCACGCCTCAGCAGGTATTAGAACTCCAACCTCACGCCCCGCCATCAGAAAGCCCAAACAGGGACTCGAACCCTACCTCCGCTGACCGATGGAAAGCCCTAACTATAAGATTATGACATTTAGATTGTGTCTTCTTACTACCCGTACGGGACACAGCCCGCAAATAATAAGCGAGGAAACCGGCCTCAGTATACACGCACGACAGGGATTCGAACCCTCGATCCCTCTTGTCACCACTTATTTAGCTAACCCGTGGTACCTTGTGATACTCTTATTCCTTTATAGATTTATGCATCATAATCAGATTTGGTTGTGTATTAAATAATTATTTCTCGGACTGCATTAATTAACGAACACAATTTGAATAGCAAAAAAAGACAGTACGCTATAATATTTATCATTATTAACACTTGTTTTTTGTTTAAATTTTAACTGTACCGAACCAATATTTAACACAATAAGCGTAGATGGAAACTAATATTGAGCAACCGTTGGTGGGGCCGCTCTCACGATAAAATTCTACCAACCTTTGTTTTGTTTGATAACTACTTTCAGCATGTACGGGTGTAGGTATCCGCCGTACCACCATGGACCCTTGGTGGAGGTGTACGAATATGTGGTAGATAGGAGTAAGGAAATATTACAGCGTTTACGTGGAGAGAGAGAGTGGGAAACCATTTATTGGGAACTACCAACAGTACACCTCAGCAGGTATTCAAATCCCCAACCTCACCCAACCTAGATTCGAACCCCGATATCTTTCGTCGGGTGCTTCATGCTCTGTAGTTGCCAAACCTGACAGAAGAATATGGTGTTTAAAATCGCACGTGCCCGTTCTGTTCCTAGAATATGTTTTTTTTAATGAAATCCTTGGAGTTTCAAAGACAGAAAGGCGCTGGCAATATACACGTGACAACTTTGCCGGAATAAACGATTAAATAGCGCAGACGGGTAAGTGTTAATCTTTATTGATTACTCACGTGTAGTTAATATATCTTTAGCAAGTAGAATATCTGAGCAGAAAATAGGAATAAGTATACTATTACTATTATTTCACTGCTTAAATATTTTTCATAATTTTAACTAAATTTAGTTTAAGCAAAGGCGTAACACACTCGCACACACATGAACTCGTGACATTTTAGCACAGCGTCTTACTACCCGTTTGGGCTATACACTTAAGTACTAATTATGCTAATGGGATAGAAATTAGGTAGGTTGAATTTAGAGGAAGTGAACCCGAATTTGCGTGGAGGGAAAGTGGAAAACACCCCTAGTTTACCCATCGAAGATTTGAAACTCGAACCCCCTCCCCCCCCCTATTCTTAACAAGCCTGGCTCTACACGAAACAAGTGCGTTAGCCAACTACGCCACCGAGGTAAATTATTTTAGAAACAACTGTTTTATTCCTTGAGCCATTTATAACAGCAAAAAGAAGTTTTCATTTTACATATCATTTAATGTTCTCATCTATATTTTTCCAATTATATAAATCTTACATTAATTCATAAGTAGTATTGAATACAATTATGAGGAACTTGAATTTATTTTAAATATCATTTAATGTTTGCAAATATATTTTGATGAAATAATATATAACTTTTACATAAATTCATAAGTAATATCAAATATAATTATGAGAACCTTGAATTTATTTTAAACATAATTTAATGCTTTAAACTATATTTTTTTTACATAATAAATAACATTCACACAAAACAAATTAGCCATTTAAACCTCAACCCAAAATTATAAGAAGTGTACCCACAGTTGCACAAAGGGGGAGTGGAAAGTACATTAGAAAAACCTACCTAAATACACTCGACGCCGATGAAGGAATCTATAATATATATTTTTAAATTGAACACTATGGCGTGGATTTGTTTAGTTTACCCTGAATATTTATTAAAACTTATAATGTCCGTTTACAATACACACAGAGCATCCCATAGTTATACATGTGTAATGTTTATCACAAGAAAGAAGTAAGGCTGAATAAATTAGATTTACTAAGGTAATGTATCTTAATTTTCCAGAGTTGGAAGTGTAAAATATTTATGAAAATTTACCCAAAAATAACTGGCTATAGGATCAAACCCCGACCTTCCCATAACTATTATCAAAACCTGTTTCTAAAATGGAAACTCAATCGTAATTACCTGGTGATCTGGCACAAATATTATTTATAGATCACACGAACTCGATACATTTTAGTACCGTATCTTACTACCCATTCGGGTTATACTCTTAAGTACTAATTACGCTAATGGATTAGGAATTGGTAAGTTTGAATTTAGAGGGAGTGAACCCTCATTTGCATAGAGGGAGAACGAAAAACTACCCCTAGCTCATCTGTATTCGGGGGTTTAGCTCAATACTAATCGAGTGTGCCTGTATGTTAGTTAACCAATTTTTCCTAGTACTTGGTCCCCGCACAGATTTATCTGATTACCAAACCCTTCCTTCACCTCTGACAAGACGTGTATTAATCACAACTTGTGAGTGTGGGGAATGACACTGTGGTTCGGATTCCACGTTAAACTGTAGGTCCTCCATTTCATCTTACAATCACCCTACCATTACACATTAGCGTAAGTACATATAACCCGAACGGGTAGTAGGACGCGGTAATAATAATAATTTTCATAGTAAACAAAAACTACTTGTTTATAATCGTAAACTTATTATTAATTTGGTTCATCGAGCACCAGGTTCAATAAAAGCTTTATATTACAGTAGTTTGCATTAGTTTAAAATATCCGCATTAGAATTAAAAAGTCATAAAAAACGTGCTTTATTTATGAAAATAATGTGTTAATAATCATAAGTTTTATTGGAATAAATTTAATTGTACTAAAATATTATTTTAATCGTCTAGCCTTTTCAAAATTAATGGATCTAGTTACCAAGTTTAGTAAATGTATAACTGTATGGTCCCTCCACTTACTAATCTCGCCTTTAAGTGTCTTCATATCGTTACAAAAAAACGTTTATTCTGATGTATATTACTCTAATAAATAATTTAATATGATAAACAATCAGATAAACTAAATTAATTCCCTCATTTCACTATCTTTTAAAAGAAAAATGCAATAGAAGTAACTTGTTTTTTAGTGTCCATACATGTTCAAAACTTAAGTTTCAAAAGAATTGGTCCAGCTTAATCTTAAGCTTTCAAGAAATGATTTAAATCTTAATACTGCCAGCTTGGGATATACACTTATTTACTTACTACTATACTAATTTTCTTAAGATAAGAAAGGTCTAATTAATACGAAGTGTATCAACATTTTTACTGAGGGATATTGTAAAAACATTTATGGAAAGTCCTTTGGTACACCTGACAGGGATTCGAAGCCTGATATCCCCGCTATCGACAGTCCAGTATATTGTGAGAGTGACGCTTCAGACCAGTCTATCACTGAAGTGGGTAGTTTTACTTTATTTTGGTTATAAATATTAAGTATTAAAAAAAGTTTTTTTTAAACAAAAGTATTTTATTTGTGTTTACTGTAATCGTTTAGTTTTATTTGTAATAAATAATTCATTCTATGAACAAATGGTTACTAAAATATATTCTGTTGTATTATACTTTTTACTTTTTATTTGACTTTGTAAATTGGTTTCATAAAAAAAAATTAACTGACAAGCCAATTATTTTCACAATCCCATGTATTTTTGTGCTTGTGAGGCTCTTGAAAATGGGTATCGCTTGTAGTGGCCAGCATGATTAATGCTTTGGATGAGTACAATGGCCTATGACACACTTCTCTTTGTACCGCGACAGGGAACTCATTGATTACCTGGAATACTCGCAGCGAAATGTTTCCAGGCTGTACTGAAGATGGTTTTCCATTTTATTTCCTGGGAATCAAACATGTGGATAAAATACAACAATGGAAACCAAGTGAAGAGAAAATTGTCAGTTGATTGTGACAGGAGCTTAATTCAAATTTATATTTAATAGTAAACAAGTTCTAAATTATATCACTCAAAAGGTGTACCACGATTGTTAAATTCAAATCATTACATTCTATTTTCCAAGATGTGTATTTACGTGGAATATTTCACGTACAATAATCTAGTATCTACAATATTTACCTCTAGACCTTTATTTCCTTACGAATAGTTAACAGATCTATTTTCATTTATCCATACGCCAAACACTATTATCTGCAAGCCTCTATGTTTAGCAGCTGTCATTTTTGAGATTCAAAGCTTCCACAACAAACCATTTGGTTTTGATTATTGCTCTATTTAAACGTTTTTACATAATTACAATATGAAATTATAAGAATGACCATTTAGATTTTTTTAGGGTAGTTGCGTAGATTATTCAATTAAAAATGGTTTACAACCGAAAGGCTATAACAGTTTATATTCACTTCATAATAAATATGGCATACAGGTACTCTTGAGAAAGTTAATGCAACCCGTATTCATGCGCTTGTTTCTAAAAAAAAAAAAACAAAAAACACTAAAATTGGGCAAACAGATA
>CABFOW010001969.1:35161-75779 GCA_902141385.1 Timema californicum
AGTGGAGCTGATAGCTTTGTACACATGTAATTTCACAAAGAACAGAATACTTTTAATATAAATCATTTAAGAATCTAGTAGCCGAAGCTATTATTATTTATTATTTTTAGTGATGAATTCTCCATTTATATATTATATTCTGAAAATTGAAAAAGGACACCGAGACATGGGTCCCGGGTTCGATTCTTGTGTCCAGGTAAAAATTTTCCACTTTCAGAATTTAAATCAATTAGTTTAACAGTATTATCCTTGTTCCATTCCATGATCACAAAATTATGCAAGCCTCGATTTTAAAAGTTAAACTAATCTGAAAATAAAACACATGCTTCACCAAGGTTAGACACTCATCCAACTCGATAGCGCACGCGCAGAACCTCCCAACTCGGCCAACATGTTGGGTTGGTCGTTTATTATCTCTAACAAATGATCCAACACAACCAAACACAACTTGTTGGCTCTGACCGGCTCTCCCAACACCAACATGTTGGCCAACATCCCCAACAAGTTGGGAGTGCGTTTATATTGTAACACAACTTGTTGGGATCGTGTTGGTCAACATGGTTAGCTGTGCGTAGAGAGGTGGAGAAATGCGACGTGTTGGACCTGCAATGTATTAGTTCAAAAACGCGATGTAATGGACATGCGATGTATTTGTAATGCGATGTAATTGTATATATACGCCCCTTCACTCCTATTGGTTGTACGTCAGAGTAGGGTTGGCTGGGTATAGAGAGGTGGGGGAAATGCAACGTGATGTACCTGCAATGTATTTGTTCCCAAAACGCGATGTAATGGACTTACTGTGTAATGGACTTACTATGTAATGGCATCCACCCTACCTATAAACTCAAACTACAAAGGCAATTTGCGTTCGATCTCGATGATACCCAAATTAAATCATGCATTTAAAAAAATTAATACAGTGGTACGCGAATTAAATTCGGAATATTTACATTTTCGCATTGATGCTAATTAATTACTTAGCCACAGCCTCAGTATACACGGGTGTAGACACTTCTGAGTTTTCGTGGTAACCTAAACATTTAAATTGGAAGAGCTAGTATCGATGTTTTGATCGAGGGAATCAAATTCTGTCCAAAAATTGTTTTGAGATCATGAGGAGTGTAAGTTAGATAGTGAGTTTCATCCTGCAACCACCAGCCCTCCCCGAGGGAGGGGTGCGGAGTTGTGTCCAACGACCACCAGCCCTACCCTAAGGAGGGGTGTCGATCTGTGTCCATCCGCGTATAACCTATCTAACCCTATTACTAGCGTTAGAAAGCCAATCAGTTGT
Source organism: Timema californicum (assembly GCA_902141385.1). Classification (NCBI taxonomy): domain Eukaryota; kingdom Metazoa; phylum Arthropoda; class Insecta; order Phasmatodea; family Timematidae; genus Timema; species Timema californicum. The sequence continues at coordinate 36,456 of CABFOW010001969.1, forward strand.
TTACAATAATAATATGACAAACATTCACTCTCTATTTGAACTCTGTCTACTGTTTTCTCACTAGGTTAGGTTAAGTGTGGTTGGGTTACGTAAGGCTAGGATGTTGTATGCAACATTTACTGTAGAATTGACTGTATTATACTTTTATGTTTCATTCTGAACACACTTTGTTTATCCTTCCATTATTATTTCTGTTACTTAAACTTCACCTCTTCGTACACAACTCGGGTGACAGTTAAAAATAAATACCGTAGTAAACTTAATGAATAAGGACTAAATAAGTCCGGAGAATTGATACAAACATCATTCTACCACCTTACAAGCGAGGGGTGATAGAATTACGGTGAATTCAAAAATACAACTTCCATTTGGTTGGATTTTTGTTATATACAGTGTGGCCGAAAAGACAATCGTCTAAATGTCACCGGAAAAGGGGAAGACGGGTGGGATCAAAGTTCCTACTAGAAGGTCTGAGGACGGCCTCGAATGATCCACTAGTTCCACAGTTGGTGGTGCTTGGTACATATTTCCTTCTGCGCCACGCCCATAGCTACCGGCGCCGAGTGGAACTGGAACAGGCTGACATTCTTCCGCTTTGCAACGCAATCAAGTTCAAAACAAAGTAGACACATCAATCAAGATGGCACACACACGTGCTATTCGACGTCGTATGTGTGAATAACAGTTATCTGGTTGCATTTTGTATTATTGTCCGTGGTTTTTCTTTAATGAAGTAGTCTGCGTTCTCGCGACGTTATTTAGTGCGGCTAGTATTTGATATTGTGTGTATTTATTGGCGCAGAGTTATATTATCGCTAAAGGAGGTTGTGATTTATAGGAACTTGCTAAGCCTAAGCATAATGTTGTAACTAATTTCTCCGTTAAGCGGTCGAGAGATGGGCTCTTAAGATAAAGCCTCTCTCATCCACCCTACTCCCGGATAAAACCTAGGACACGGACCAAAACCTACCTTAATAGCTAAGTATTTCAAACTTCTAAGCAAGCCTCTTTATTATTATCAGTTACAATTTGGACAAAGATTAGGTTAATCGTTCGCTAGATGGACTCTTATTTCTTCGTATTGATTCCGGTGTTCATGATGTCATTTTTAAATAATTTTATATTGATTAACTAAACCTGTGTTTATTGGAATTCAATATACGTCTGTAGATGTATGATACTGTCCAGATATTTACATTTACAGCACTAAGGGCTACACATTTCTTTGTGTGTTGTCCTAGGTGTGACTATAAATATTTGGTCGTGTTTTAACAGGTTTTGTGAACACGCCCGCCGAGTCCGCTGAGCAAGCATTGTCTGTGAAAGACTCAGATGGCGTTTTCTTCGTTCCTGCTTTTAATGGCTTGCAGGTAGGTATATTACGTGCATAGAAATATTATATACAAAGGAAGAAAATATGCTTGGAAACTGATGTATAGAGAGTATGTATATGTGCTGTAAAGATCCCGTTTTATTGAATTGATTTCTAGTGCATTTAAATTTAGGTTGTGTCAATTTTATTTGGTCTGACTGTACTGTTGCTGTTTTATTTCCTTACACGTGCAAGCAGGCTACGGTGAATAACATTCAGTTTGCTTGTTTACAGCCCTCGCAATAATTAAAGAAAAAAAACTTCGCACTGTAGGTGCGAGAAAGAGAGCAATATGCTTCATTTGTAAATTATATTGTTTTTATGTTCTTTTTCTATAAGTATTTTTACTTGTGTCCGTAAGAGCTCAGCAACTCCGAGCACACTCTGAGTTTGAAGTCTGATAATTAGTGTTTGTTTTTGCTTTTACTAGACAGATTTGTTACTACTACTATTAGCACCGTGTCTTACTACCCGTTCGGGTTATACGCACTTACACTAATGTGTAATGGTAGGGTGTTTGTGAGATGAAATGGAGGAGCTACAGTTTAACGTGGAATCCGAACCACGGTGGAGGCCTGGCATTCCCCACATTCACAAGATGTCTTGTCAGAGGTGAAGGAAGGGTTTGGTAATCAGATAAATCTATGCTGGGACCGAGGATCGAACCCCGGCCGCCAGCATAGAAGTCTGACACCTTACCCCTAGACCGCCAGGTCACCTACAACAGATTTGTTAACTGTCGATTCGGGCTAAGACGTGTGTGTGCCGATTTAGTGTTATCAAATTCATTATGATATATATATATAAAGTAAATCAACTTTCAAGCATTTACTTTTTTTCAACAATCAAACAAAAATGATTTCTGTAATTTCTAAATAAAAATTATATCAAATAACATAATAAAATGTGTTTAAATTATAATATATTTAAATCACAGATCACAGGTAAGTGTTGAAGATATCGTATCATGACAGTGCGCACCCACTAGGATGTACCCAGGCCTTGGGCTTATGTAGTTGGCGCCCTGGGCATAGATATCTCAAACACTTCACCCCCTTGTAATTTTTATAAGCTTATCTAACTATTAGCAGCTACGTTTTATAATTGAAAATGCACACTGATTAGAAAACCTTTTGGTCATTTCGATTGTTTATTCCTAGATGCTATATTTAGGGCCATGGTAAATAAAATCAACATTTTTGTTTGTTTATTTTACAAGTCTTATTTATTTTTGAACATCACTATATACATTTACATAAATACATACACATAATAGAAAAAACTGCTAATACCGGCCTCACAGGGCTCTCATACAATGAGCGCTACAAGACATTGTGAACACTTAGTAGTAGTCAATGAGGTTGAAATTGAAGTAAAAAATAAATATTCTATTATCGACACTTTTCTTAATAGTTCAACTTAATCCTTGTGTTTTTTTAGCAGCACGCTTTTTGAGCTCGGCCCCACTCAATTTCCTACTCACATTTAAAGACTAAAACTTGGAAACGAGTCACTTAAAACACACATGGAATCACTGAAAAGAGGTTATGTATGAAACAGTTGACAGCGAGCGTGTGAATGAAACGTTAACATTGAGGATGAAACGCCAAGGCAGGCAAACGAGAATTAAAGTAACTAAGGGCTAGTTTGCAAATTACTACAACAGAATGCGTGGATAACAGGAAATTGATTGTGATTCACGCATTTCGCATTTTTACAAGCAGAATAAACGCAACAAAAATAATAGAGTAATTTTGTCACTTTTTAATTCTTGTGTAAATAAAATAAATATTTTTCCTCTTAAAAAAATATGTTCCTCTCATGCGCCTCCTAAAGTCTGGTGCCCCGGGCATTTGCCCAGTTCACCCAGTTATAAACCGGGTCTTGGGTGCGCTTAATAGGTCATCCATTAAATACGCAAGGCGGTTGAGATTGGCCAAAGCGCAGAATATACCAGCAGGTCTGTCTATTGTCAAATTGGCCAAAGTAAAAAATTTTCTTTGTCTCACTTCTATTTTATTACATGAGGCGCATGCCTCAACGTGCATCTCCTGTGCGCCTAATTGCATGAAAAAAGGTGTACTCCATTCACGGTAGGAATTACTCTCTGAAAGGTCTTTTTTCCTACCAATATCCTACTATATAATAGATTTCTGGTAGGGAAAAAGACCTTTCAGAAAAAAATTCCTACTGTGAACAGACTTTATAGTCTAAAGGCCCCTTTATTCACTCCTATTCACTGAACAAAAAGAAAACTGGCGGTAAGAACTATTGTGACGTCAACAGAACTTCACTTTCTCTCTCTCTACTAATTCATATGAAGAGTTTACTTCTAAAGGTAATGCTACGTAAAATAAAATCTCTGATGAAAATGACATGAAATATCTAAATAGCAATTATATTATATTTGACAAATTTCTGAACGCTTTTCAAATAACAATATTATTTATGATAAAGTAATAAAGTACCATACTTAATATATATTGTAAAGCATAAGTCTAACGCTTTTGTTGCATTAATAAAATATTTATATATATTTTAAAACATGTTTAAAAAATTTAACTACACACCATATTTAAGTAATAAGATAAGTCTAAATCTAGTAGAAAACAAAACCACTAAGGACCTAAACAACCTAAATAACCCAAAACAGCGTGTCGGCATTCCTCTTGACAATCAGGTCAAATTAGTATATATAGTGCTATTTTTTTTTAGTTAACGGGCTGTTAACTTAACGATTCTAAGGGGTCAGTCACTCTGCCCGTTACGGGGGCTACGGGGGCTAGGACTCCGGATCATCAAGTACGTGCGCTTAAGGGCTTCCGTCGTGCTCAAGGTACCAAGGTTCTTATCCGTGTAGGACCACCTATAATGCCAGTCAGGCCATTGGTTAAGCATTCTTTACTATACCTTGTTCTGTCACGAGCTCCTAATAATTAAGGTATTTTTTATATTTTTACTAACTTATTAGTAGCCTAATATTACATCTTGTAGTAGTGCGATTTAGTGCAATAAACCCTAAAAACCAAAGCCATCTATAAATTACGAGTCCACACGCATATATCCATTCACGGTACCCATCCTTGACCGCAACTCAACCTGACAATTTAGGGTCCACAAGCGGGAGATTACAATACATAATATTACTATATTTTTTATTAATATGATTAATATATAAAATATTTCATTCTGTACACCTTATATGAATGTCTAGTCATTCTAAAGTTCAACCCCACACATTAATTACTTTACCTTAACAATGGTATGCCAAAATTATAAAATAGCAAGTTTAACTCCTTATAACTCATGAACTATAACTATTTTAAATAATTGAATAAATTATATAGCTAATAATAGCCATACACATGTTAGAATTGGTATTGCCTAACAACCTTTAGCGTCCTAAGCCACGAGCATCATTAATTAAAGGTCGGGGGGTTCACTGTGGACAAAGTGCCTGAAGTGACGTCATGGGACCTAGCAAACTGCTGCAAATTCATCGTTCCCTTTCATTAACTATTGTATGTGTCATTTTAAACTATAGATATGAATAGTTGTAACTATAGAAATGCACATATTACGTGTCTTTCACAAATATATTAAAAATATGTATTTTGAAAATTAATAAGGGCTTAGTTTATAAACCAGATAGTAGCACTTTTGATTTAAGTTAAAGATATAGGTTTATTATAAGTATTTAGGTGTAACACTAAAATATATATCCAAATAAATAAATAAATAATTTCTTTGAATACAGTATCCAAATTGTGAAAGTTTAGGACGGGTGAATAGGAATATGGTATGGAATGTTCTGAGAGGGTATATATAGTGTGGATGCATGTTTAGTAAATGCAATTATGGCGGTGTATGTTGAAAGCAAAGCGTGCGTTAGGGTGTATGGAGGCTTGAACGAATGGTTTGACATTGAACAGGGTGTTAGACAAGGTTTTGTTGTCGCATTTATTGGGAATAAACTACAAAAGCATACCAAGAATTAAGCGGATGAACTCACACAGGCCCCATTAAGCTGTCTCGCTTCACTACGTCCTCCCCGCACGAGATCACAACAACTTGCCTCTATCATATTCCCCAAGAGACTAAAAGAGGAAATATTGTGCAAGAGTGGACTGAGCGGTATCTCGAGGCGGGGTGGGAAAAGTGTGGTGCGCACGCGCAAGACTGTTGTTTTATGTCGTAACACGTGGCCTAGAATATTCTACTAGCTGCCTCGCTGTTCCACTGATTACTATCTATCCCCTCCCTCTCATCTTTGTTTTGTGTTGACCGTTGTGTGTTTACCCCTCTTCCCCTCCCCCCTTTTTTGAGCTAAATCTGAGAATATATAATGGTGTAGTTCAAAATGTACGATTACTCTTGTCAGGACTCTTGTCTGGATCGTGTCCTCGGACATATCTAGGTGCCCTGGATATTTCAGGGAGGTACTAAATTCTCTTTCGGCCTATTGTTCATGAACATTCCTTTTTGGCGAGTTGTATTAATAATTTATAAAAAACTTTATTAAATTTGAAATCTTACATATTAGTTTACTTCAACATGAAGCCCCGTAAGGTTCCGTGCGGTGTCACGACTTTTTTACGTATCACTTATTGAGAGCTTAGGTGTCTATCGCCCTTACGGCTGAGTAATATTTGTATATTGTTGTCCAAGTTAGGACTGGTAATTTATTTTCAAATGGTAAAGATAGTTAAATTCTTGCTTATGTGACATTGCTATTGTTGTCAAAGTTAGGACTTGCAAATTATTGTTCAAATGGCGGAGATAGTTTATTATCGTTGTCCAAGTAAAAGGCTTGTATTACCTGCGTGACAGGGAAATATGGTATGTTCGCATTAGCAAGGTCATAGATAAGTATTGCCCATACGGCATCCATAGTTTATATTGTCGTTGTATTGTTTTCTACCTTTTGTAGTAACCTTATATATCACACTAAATCGTAACTAATTATGGTTATTAAATGTTCTCGTAATTATTTTTTTTGCCATTGCTTCATAGCAAAAATTTATAGTTCAATTCTTATCACAATAAAACTAAAATGTTATTTTTGACGTATGTCTTTATATCAAACCTTTATGATATCCTTTGCTTGTACCCGTAATATATAATGAAATAATTGGGGTGTGAGTTCGTGGAAACAAAAAGTGAATAGACCAGTCTGGGCCTATTCGGTTTTGGTTACTATCCTTTCGGCTCTTCTGCAATTATTGGTTCCTTTTTTTATATGATATATTTATGTTGTGCGCAAGCCTTATTCTTTTGGTAAGACTAAGGGTGGTGTTACAGTGTTATGTCTCCATTGTTGTTTAATATATTCATGTGCAAGAGAGGGGCCTAAAAAGAGGAATTTGGTTAAAAATAGGCGAAATTGGTGAAACTTCTAGGATATGATTATTGGATCCTATGGAACACAAAAATGGGTGATGGCCATCTGGGAAGTGTAGCTATTCAATATACTGGTCATTCATAATGGTAATCAGTGGGTATATTCTTCCCAGATGGGTACATTCTTTCGAAAGGGATATATTCTGTCCATGGAGTGTAATCTTTCCAGGGCGTATATTCCAGGAGTAGATTATATACAAGGAGTAAGGAATATTCTTTCCGGGGGAGGGGTGAATCAATCAGGCATAATTTAAACTCAAGCTAAAACGTCCACTTATTGTATTAATAAAGGACTAGGCTACACATATTCTTTATTTTAAGTGTGTGCGTTATTTTTTCAATAGCTCTTCCAACTTAGTATAACGTGTGTGCATAACTTTTCAGGCGCCTATCAATGACTACCAGGCGGCGGCTGGTTTTATTGGGCTGAAGCCGACAACGTCGAAACATCACATGGTGCGAGCTATATTAGAGAGTCTGGTGTTCAGAGTGGTGCAGCTGTATGACACTTTGCAACAAGAGGCCGGGTGTGACTGTTCCCTGATTCGGTGAGTACAACCACATCACTTGGCAATAATGACATCCATATATGTGCACAGTAGACCTCACAATAACATTACCACCATTATTTAAAGCTCTTTTAAAAAAAAAACCCACCATAAATACACATTCAATTTTATTTACATGAATAAGATGAGTATAACCTGATCGGTTAGTAGGACATGGTGCTATAAAACATGACTAATGTAGGTTTATGTATTTACATATTAAAATGACTGTTTAAGCTACGACAATATAACCATAATATTTTAAAATGCAAAGTTTGTACATATCCAAAATATAGGCTACTAAGTATGCCTAGATTGTGCTAAGAGTGATGTCAAGTTTTTATGGTTACTAGAGTCATATGATTTCTCTTTGGATTTCAAGGTGAATTATCTCCTATAATCTCTCCTTAGATTTCAAGCTGAAATATCTCCTGTAATTTCTCCTTGGATTTCAAGCTGAAATATCTCCTGTAATTTCTCCTTGGATTTAAAGTTGAAATAACTCCTATAATTTCTCTTTGTATTTAAAGTTGAAATATCTCCTATAATCTCTCCTTATATTTCAAGCTGAAATATATCCTGTAATTTCTCCTTGGATTTCAAGCTGAAATATCTCCTATAATCTCTCCTTATATTTCAAGCTGAAATATCTCCTGTAATTTCTCCTTGGATTTAAAGTTGAAATATCTCCTATAATTTCTCTTTGGATTTTAAGTTGAAATATCGCCTATAATTTCTACTTGGAATTAAAGTTGAAATATCGTCTATAATTTCTACTTTGATTTCAAGTTGAAATATGTCCTTTTATTTTCCCATGGATTTGAAGATGATCTATTTCCTTTGGTGATCAAGTGATACAAAAATCAATTAGTACTACATGCAACAAATAGCAATCATATTAAACACATTAACCGTTGTTCACGTCTCTTAAGATGCTAGTCTCGCAACAGATTGCAATATTTAAAACAATACGAGCAAGCTGATTGATAGATTGCATAACATTTTTAATTGAAATATCTTGGGATGAGCTACTTAACACAACATATATTGAATGTCTTCCTTTCATATTTAAAAGTATAACCAGAGCATTTTGTTTATACATACATACATTATTCAACGTAGGTTCAAAGATTGTCCCCACCAAATTAAGTTAAAATTAATTTACGCATTTGTCAGTAATCGTGGGGCGAACATCCGTTTATCGGACAGATAAAATGCCAAATGGTCAAATTACAAAATGACTTAATCATTACATGGATATTAAATCTGCGACTAACGTTTAAAGAAGGAAAGGGTGATTATGAGTGGTACCATCTTTAAGTATCTTTCTTGATGTCTAGTTTGTTGCCTTCTAGCTTCTTCTTTTTGTACTGCTTGTTTTTCCTTTCGTTCAGTTCCTTGGTGGATTTCATATTGGGAAGGTAGGGCTTAGCTTCGTTTGCTTCCCAATCCTCTGGGTGGAGGAGTGTTTGTCCAAAGATGATTTCGCTGGGTGCGAACCCGGTGGCTTCTTTCCGTCGGTTCCTGAGACAGAACAGAATTTGGGAGATTGCCTTGTCCCAATGACGGTGTTCTCTACCTTGGAGACGCGCGCGAATTCCGACCTTGAGTTCTTGGTTACGTCCATCAACTGGCTTTTCTCTGGGATGGTAGGCCATGGTGGTCTAACTTGTAATCTTCCAGTCTTGGCACATTTTATTCCATCCGGAAGAACGGAACTGAGGGCCGTTGTCTGTAAGGATAACCTTAGGATATCCCTATCTGGGTATAATTTCCTTCTCCATGATTGATTTGATCTGGGAGGTGTTAGAGCTTGTGATTGGGAAAGCTTCGGTCAACCTGGAGAAAAAATCATTGATGACCAGAAGGAATCTCTTCCCTTTGGCTGACCTGGGATAGGGTTGCATGAGGTTGATTGCGACTTCTCTCCATGAAGTTGTAGGTTTGCGTGCCATCCACGGGGCTTGTTACTCTTCCTGCAGTCTTCATGAGGGCGCGTGTATTACAGGGTCTAGGATAAGTCCTGACGTCCTTTGCTTCTCCTTTTCAGGAATAATTTCCTATTAGTCCCAGTAGGGTATTTTCCCCCCAGGGTGTCTTGCTTTGGGTTGATCATGGAAGTACTGCAAAATCACTTTCCTTGTGCTTTGAGGGGCCACGATATTCCATGGGTTATCTGGGTAATCTCTGTACAACAATGCTCCAGTTTGGGTTGTGAATCTTTTGATGCAGAGTTCTTCTTGTCTGGATCTTCTCTCGGTGGGAATCTTCCGTCTGGCTTCCATCCTTTCTACCAATCCATGGATGTGTGGGTCCAATCCTTAAGCTTTGATGACTTTCTCGCACAGGGGTTGCGGTGAGTTGATGTTTAGGAGACGTGGTAGTTCTGAGGAGTGTGATGGCTCTGGGGGTGTCATTCTTTCCCATACTTGTGTACTGGTTTCCGTTAACTCCTCGCCTGGGTCTCGAGATAGGGTGCCGGGAAACTCGTTTTTCCTTCCCGGTCTATGTTGAATTTTGAAGTAGTACTCTTATTATAACATCAAGGACCATCTGGTGAGTTTGGATTCTCCGTCCTTTATTAAATCCAGCCAAGTCAAACATTTTGATTCGGTGTGCAGGATGAAAGGTCTTTCCAAGAAAATGTGATATCTTCTAATCGCCCAAATGATGGCGAGACACTTTTGCTCGTTACTGTGATATATTCTTTCTGCAGGAAATAGTTTTGCGCTTCTATATGAGATTATCTTGCGGTGACACTCAATCTCTTGGTATAGGAAGGCCTCGAATCCGGTTCCGCTTGCGTCGGTTTGCAAGAAATAAGGGAGACTAACGTCAGGTCGGTATAGTGCTTGTATGTTCTTGAAAGTTTCCTTTTTGTTTTCGAAGGCCTTTTGTTCCTTACTACCCCATTCCACTTTTTTTGGGTCCTGCTTTTGAGGTGAGTGGACTTGTAGTCTGCCAGGTTTGGGAAGAACTCTCGCAGCCAGTTACAAGTGCCTAAGAACTGTTGGAGTTGTCGTCGTGTCTTTGGGGTTTGGTATTCTTGAATGGCCTTGAATTGCTCTGGGCTGGGGAAGTTTCCTTCGGGAGATATGAGATGATTCAGATATTTGAGAGTCGTCTTTACAAATTCACATTTTTTCATGGCACCTGTGAGTTTGTATATTTCAATCCTTTCGAAAACGCTTTTCAGGTGTTCTAAATGCTCATAATATCAGTTGGAGAAGATGATAATGTCGTCGCAAAACAGAACCTCCCCTGGAGTCCAGACAGGACTTGTTGATTCATCATATTCTGGAATGTGCTGGGTGCCCCTTTTAATCCTAAGGGCGTAACTTTAAATTGATAAATTTCTCCTCCCAGCATGCTGAACGCAGTGAAAGGTTTGCATTTGGCATCTAAGGAGATGTGCCAGTATCTGTACTTGAGATCTATGCTGCTAAATACTTTGGCTGGCCCAACGTCTTGAAGGATCTGTTGTATGTGGATTCGGGGACAGTTTTCTTCTTCCGTAACCTTATTTAGTAGTCTGTATTCTATACAAAATCTGTTTTTTTTTTGCCAGTTCTTTCCACTATGACAATGGAAGTTTGAAATTGGGACGTACTGTGCTTGATAATATTGGCTTGGATCATTTCTTCTACTTGCTGTTGCATTATGACATTTTTGTGGAGAATATCTATAGACAGGCCCTCGAATATGTTGCTAGGCCTTCGGCCTGATCTGGTTTTGGGCGCAGTTTGTTTGTTTGTGTGGGTTGTAGAGGTCGAATGCTTGTTGGTGTTGCTCCAAGATTGTGAAAAGGTTATTTTGAAGTGTGGAGGATTTTTGTACGATCGAAGATGGTAGTCTTCTTAGGTTCCTTCAAGATCCAGTAGATTTGTTCCCTTTGGGTTTGTCCAAATAAGATGAATTTTCTTTGATAATCCGTTACTAATTCTTGTTCGGTGAGCCATGGGTGTCCCATGAGAATGTCTTCTGAGAGCTCATCGGTGACTATAAAGGTGATGCTCATTTTTTTATTTCTTAATCTCTATATTGATTGGGCAACGTCCTTGTATCTTGAGTTCCATCCCCTCTTTGGCTAATTGCACCGATGTGGGCTCTCCATAAATGGTTTCCCTTGAGCGTGGGTCCAGAGTAGAAGTTTGGAAGAAGTTATATGATGCTCTCCAGCCTATGATGGCGTAGAATGTTTCTGCGGGTGTTTTCACTGGTACTATGGGTAAGTTAGCTTGGTCTCAACTGCTTAGAATGGCCTAGTTCCTTAGGGGTGAGTCCGGCCACTTCTGCATCCCTATGGTCCGTTTTCTGGAACGGTCGATGAAGGTTGTTCTTCTCGTGGTCGTTCCAAATTTCGCCGTGATAGAAGTATGGGGCAATATCAATGGTAATGACGCTCGGGACAGTAGTTACACTGAGGGGTTGATCGTGTGGGGTTTTGGATTTGTGCCGGAAGAGACTTGTTTTGCTGGTGGAAGTTTGAGGGAAGAATGTTTCTCTGGACTGCTTGTGCTTTTTCTAATAATTGTCTCAATGAAGTGAGAGGGGCAGAGGTCTGGAAGGGTCGTATGGTGGTATGTCGGAGTTCAATGATGAGGGAGAGGACCTGTTCATCCGGACCTGTAGGATAAAACTGTTTATATAGATGTATCGTCCTCAGAACGAAATGATCTGTTGTTTCGTGTATTGGTTGTGTTTCTCCGTATAGTTTGGTTTGAAGTTGGACTTCGGGTGTGGATGAGTCGAAGTGTTCTTTTATTCTCTTGCTGAGTTCCTTTCATGTGTTGGAATCTTCATAGTACTTCCAATATTTTTCCGATTTTTGGCTTAATCTGTCCTTTACGAGTGTTGTCCAGAATTCCTGAGGTATGTTGTTCTCGAGAGTATCTTCGCATTTTTTTTAGGAAGGCCAAGGGATATTCGTGTTCTAGGCCGGTGAATTCTGAAAGGACTGGCTGGAAGATAGTCGTGGAGAGAGTGGTACTGTAACTCGGTGAGGGAGATTGAGTGGTTTGTTTGCACAGTTCTTGAAGTTCAGCTCGTTCTTCTGTTTCTTTCTCAGAGCAAGTCTGGTATATGAATCGCATCCCTGCGAGGTCCCGTTTTTGATTTTCCTAGTTTAGACAAAGGAAGTGAAACCAATCGTCACACCCATCACAGTAGATGGTGCGTTTCCCTTTTGCTGGGCAGTTGGGGATTCGGCACTGATGGCGTGTGCGTCTCGGCATGGTGTGTGATTGTTGGTTGTCAGGCGCCACCAAGTTTGTCCTGTTCTTCAAAGTCTAATCTTCTTATAGTCAAACTGCCCCACGTTGAGCACCATCTTGTTACTGTTCTCTTAGGAAGGGGGTCGAGCTACTGCCGAAGGATCTCTGCGGATTCCCACTGGAATGCGTCTCAGTTTATGGAGGTGGGCTGTGAGTTCGTTGGTGTTGGCATCTGTGGTTTAGCTTGGGGTTGGACGTTGCGGGCGTAGTCCGGTCTAGGACAACGGGAACCAATTAGGGGAGAGGGAAAGAGGGAGTTTTCTGTGGAAGTGTAGTTAACTGCTGAAGGAGCTGGGTTAGGGATTGGCTGGAGAGGACTGAGGGTCTAACTTTTTGTTCTTTACTCCGGTGGTTCCTCGTCTAGTACGCTTTGGCATTCCGATAGGAGTAGAGGATTCAGAAGGACAAAAGAGGTAGGCCAAGGAGTTGAAAAAGGGGAGGAAGAAAGGAAAGGATGATCTGCCAAAGGAAGGTATGTTCAAATAAGGAGCTGCCGTAGTGCTTAACTGGCCGAAAGGATCAAAAATAAATAAAAAGAGATAATTATCACTTTTCACATTCACAAGGAATTTTATTATTTTTCACATAATACATTTGAAAAGGCATTAATTATAAACATAAATAAACTTTAACTTTCACCAAACCCTTGGGGTTCTGGAAGATTACAAATATTTATGATAATAGGAAGATGATTTTATATTTGTCCATCCCAAATTAGGGAACAACACTAAGTTTAAGGTGAGGAGGCATTACGTCCCCCCAAACACAGCACATAAAATCTGGTCGGTTGTATAATACTAGACAGGTTCCGTTACACCGTTGCGAACGGCCAAGCGACCCACCCTATTACGTGTATCTCGGCCTTAAGCTGGCATCACCCGCTATCTGGCTTGCCCCCAGTCTCACACGACTAGAAGGGGGGGGGGTCATGACTCCCCCGATTTGACTCCTCGGTCACCTGCTGACGTCGAAAAAGGGGTTCACAACGCCGTCCCTGATACGGTGGTAGGAATGGGCAGGAGCGTCGTAAACGCCGATGCCCCGGACGATCTAGTTGGAGCTGTCTAGTGCCTGACTGAAAAATCTCTCCGACAGACCGCGGATACGGCTGTCCAGGGACGGAAGGCCTGACGTGGTCAGGAGACCGCGGTTTGTGATGCGGGGTGGGGCGCCGAGGATCAAGCGAAGGAACCGGTGTTATACAGAGCGGAAATGATTGTATCTGTATCTAGGTAGATAAGAGAATACAGGAGCCGACTATAGATGGATGGACATCACACAGAGCAGAAAAAGTCTGATCTTGTGGCCGTATGCCAGCGGACTTACCGGGCGTAAAAGAGGAGCCAGCTTCGCCATGACGCCCCTAGCCCTACCCACCACCGAACGCAGGTACGGGTTCCAACTGGCTTTCGCATCCAGGGTCACCCCCAACCACCAAACTTTTTGCGACCACTGGACCGCGGCACCCTCCACTCGAAGTAGCTGCAGGGGGCCCGTTCCCCGACGCATTAACAAAATAGCCTGCGTCTTTTGGGGCTGGATAGATAAGGAGCGGGATTGAAGGTAGGTCGTCAGCCCCCGTAACGCGAAGGTGAGTTTGACCTAGACCACCCTGGCGTCCGGGGATCGCACCAGGATCGCAGTGTCGCCCGTGAACTGAAAGAGTGCTGTGCCGCGCGGGACGGGCATGTCTCGCACGAACAACGAATACAGGATCGGCGAAAGGCAGGAACCCTGGGGGATCCCTGCCCAGATCGATTAGAGGGACGAAAGGGTGTTCTCGACTCCCAATCTGAAGGAGCGGTCGGTGAGGAAGGAGATGAGGAGGGCAACTTTGGGTGGTGGGATACCCACCCTGGTGAAAGTGGTGAGAAGCCCATAGCTTATGCTGTCGAAGGCCCCTTAGACGTACAACACCACGAACGCCATCTGGGCCCTGGCATTGAACGCGTGAGTCGTCGACAGGCCCTTCTGAAAGCCGAATTGGTGATATGGCAGGAGGGGGTTCACTTCTAGTCAGGCCTCTAATTTAGCCAGGATCACTCTCTCCGCCACCTTGCCAACACAGGAAAGGAGGGAGATCAGCCTGTAGGATGCCGGGTAGGCGGGCGTTTTCCCGGCTTATGGATCGGAACGACGTACGCCACCTTCCACTGGTCAGGAAAGTAGAGCAGCGTCAGGATGGCGTTGATTATTCGGAGGAGGAGGAGGACGAACGCTTTGTGAGGAAGGTGGATGAGGAGAAGGGGGGAGACCTGGTTGAGCCCCAGGGCGGACGAGGTTTTAAGCCTCGCGAGCACCCGAGACGACTCGTGAGGGGTGATCAGTCGAAGGTCGGGATAAAGAGGGTGAACTTCGACTGAGGGTAAGAAGTGATGTTTAGGAAGCTCTGCAGGAGGGTCCGGTTTTCTCACTGGAGAGCCCGGCCGCCGCGCGAAACTGGCCGCAAACGCCACCGCCAAGGTCCCTGCTTGGTCTGAGGTGGCGGACGCCAAACAGCCCGTGACACGCAGCTCCGGGATTAGATCCTGCCTGTGGTGCATCCACTTCAGGTGGTGCCACAGGGAGAGATACATGGTATCTAGCACTTGGAGCCTCCTACGCTAAGACTCCGCCCTCCACCGATGGAGTACCTGCTGGCAGCGGGAACGAAGGACTCGATAGACCTCCCTGACTCTAAGGAGGTGATACCACTGCCACAAGGCTTGCGCCCTGTCGCATCTAATCCAGGATGACGATGGAGGGGGCGAGGGGAAACCCCAAGAGAGGAGTTCGTCGCACAGGAATGGAAGAGGACGTGGCGGGAAGTAGGGTTGACGTGAAGAGATGGGCCTGGCGGTCCAACTCCTCAGTGTCGGGGATGGGTGCGGTGGGAAAGACCACATGGGCTAACCTATCCGGGAATCTAGGTCAGTCCGCGTGTCTGTAGTTGAAATGGGGAGAAGAGTTTACGGGCAGTGGAAGAAACTGTAGGTCACAGGATTGTGGTTGGAGGATTGGGACAGGTGGGTGATTAGAGGGGAAAGAAATGGCTTCCTCGTGGTCAGGATGAGGTCAAGGAAACTGTGTAGGTGACGGGGGTGTTCAGGGAGATAGGAAGATAGATGGGGGTGGTGGATGAAGAGGCATGCCCGTCAGCGAGCCGGCGGAGGACGGTCCCCCTGGGGTTAATGCCAGCACAGCCCCGAGTGGTGTGTCTGGCATTGTAGTTGCCCGCCAGCACGACGCTGGTGTCGAAACCCTGAAGGACCAACGGGGCGACCTCGGGTAGACCGTATACAGTCACGGTCGAATACGCGGCACCTAGCAGCCTAACCGCCACGACCTCCAAGGACGCGAATCTCGGGACGGCCACCCGGTGGTGTTGAAGAGTCGCCTGGACTAACACGCCCCCCCCCTCCTCCAGTGACCACCTCGGTCCGCCCGGTGGCAGAGGAACCCGGGAACCTGAAAATTGGCTGTTTCCGTGAGACACGTCTCGATCAGGAAAGCGATGTCAACGGCGTGGTCGGACATTAACTGGAGAAGTTCAGGGATTTTACGAGTGAGTGACATACAATTCCAAAGAAAGATATGAACGGGGGTGGTCAGAATAAACTGGACAAGATCTCGAAAAGGAATCACCTTCACTTTCTTTAGTATTTTATTTTCTTACTTAAATCTCTATTTACATACATACATTATACAGAAAACATAATTGAAATAATAATTTTCCCCAACCCCTAGGGGTTTTCAAATACCACATTTAAAAATGATAAAAAATAAAAGTTTTTCAGTCTATTGGATCCCCAAATTAGGGCACAGTTCATATATATATAGTGGGGGGAGGGGATTTGTGTCCCCCCACAAGACACATATAACCTGGTCGGTGTATTCACTTCACTGGTGCCCTTCACATTACCACTGGGCACCCGCGCACTGCCAAAGATCACGGCATTTTGGCCGGCATACCCCGCTATCTGGCCGCTTCCCCCAGTCTCACACGACTAGAAGGGGTGGTCACAAATCCCCCCGATTTGACTCCGAGCTCACCTGCCGTCGTCAACAAGGGGGTTCACCACGCCATCCCTTATTCGGCGGTAGGGATGGCCAGGAGCGTCGTAATCGCCGATGCCCCTGACGATCATGTTGGAGCTGGCTAGCGCCCGACTGAAAAACCTTTCCGCCAGCCCGCTGATACGGCTGTCCAAGGATGGGAGGCCCGACATGGTCAAGAGAATGCGGTTTGAGATGCGGGGCGGAGCTCCGAGAATTCACATATTTCTACTATTCTTTATTTTCTCGTCTGCTGGACACATTAATTTTCTAAACATTAAAATACATGTGTTAAATATGGCCATAAGATAGATCTTTATTCTAAGTTTTTTACATATCTAATCATAATTTTCATTAGTCTTAATAATTTTGCATTACTTCTTACTTTAGAAATTAACAATAAAAATATAGGTAATTACTAATTTATAATTTAAATTAACTCTAATAATTTGCATAGTGTCTCTCATTGAGTCTTCTTGCAACTCTTGAGTTGGTGTTATCTATGGGCAACTTTATCAACCCTTAACTTTGGAAGGGTTGGTTCCGGTGGCTCAGTGGGCCATTTCTATTTGAGACGGTTACCTCATTGTCTTGAGTGCATTTCCCATAACAAACTATAAATAACTCTTTGCAACAGCTAGTTGTATATTGTAAATGATTATTCCTTTCAACTTCTAGCTGTATCAATTCATTTGCATATCATTGGTTATAGTGCTGCGGACCTAACTATAATCTTGTTTGAACCAACTCATTAAAAGATAGGGTAGATAATAGGGAGTTCTTGATCAGTATTGTATTGTTGTTATTTTTTTCAAAGGTATTTATTCTATTGATGTAAGAGGGTAGATTCTTGCTGTAGGCCTACACACTTTCTGGATATGTCACTAATCACATAAATGATGACAGATGGTGACCACGCATCATAATAAACGTTGGCTATTTCTATTGTATTTTCTGTCTACTGCTCAGGTCAAGATGCAGAAAAGCTCACTAGGTAACAAGTGTGGGCAGTCGCGGACCCCAACTTATAATTCGTCATAGTATTTCAGTGAATAGGAGATATGTCGCAGTATCAAGCTTAGGGCACAAACAAGTAGCCTACAGTAGCCCCATGGCTTCTTTGGTGCTGACTGACAGTTCACAGCTGACTTCTGACAGTCAACATTTAGGTATATACCTAAATTTTGACTGTCAGAAGTGACAGCTGCTAAATATATGGTTTTGCAGATCATAAGGTTCAGCGTAGGGATACATAGTTTGGTCTAGTAGCTTTTCAAAGCCGTCAGCTGTCAGATGTGAGCTGTCAGTCAGCACCAAAGAAGTCATGGGGCTACTGTATATACCAGATCCTCAGCCCTTACAGTTTCGTAGTACTCTTTGAGCCAGGTTGAGTCCATCAACACTGGGGCTCGCTAGTGTCAATGCTCAATGATAAAAGTACTTCCAAATGTGCAGTTCTTAAATGACTCACTTTTGACATGTTCGTCATAAAGGGACCATAGAAATCATAATGGGTAGTCTGTCTGAGTAAGCTCTTTGTGAGGTATAATTATGTGATGAGGCGGGTAGGTAGCTCCCTGAACACCTAGTTTTGTGGAAGCTGGCTGATTAACTTGAGAAAGATATTTGTCTAAATTTTTCTAGTGAAATAATGTTTAAAAAAGAAGAAAGTTTGATTTTTTTAAAAATACCCCTTGATAGCATTTAGCTATACTCGTGTTAAAGCACTCAAGCTCACCCCCTGATCACAGTCATTTTAAACCTCGAGGTTGTTGGTCTGGTGTATCCTTATCTATGGCCTAGGGTAGCATACTTTCTCTATATAACAACAGCAAATCTCATAGACACCTTACATCTAATAGCACCTTTTACATCCTCTTATCACCATTGGGGTAAGACCTAGGTTAGACGTAATGATAACCGTCAATCAAATCATTCTCACCCCTCTTTTTTCTTTTAATTTTTATTTGCAGGATTAATACTCCGCGAAGTCAATGCGTTAATCGGTGACTGTATGGAATATATTACGACAGTGTTCCTGGTGTTATTGAAAGTGATTAAAGTTTCTAAGAAAATGGGAATTGAGCTACATTCCCGCATAGTAATTACCAATCAATTGAACTTTCACAAAACTTAAATACTAGCCTTGTCATTTAAACAATCAATAAATTTGATTCAAAAACATGTCCTACTACCTAACATTTTCTTGGTGAATCAAAGACAATAAAGAACATGCTACCTAATGATGAACTTCCTTGCGTTAAAAAAAACTAGCTTTTTGTGTGTTGATATTTTAATTTATGAATGGATTTTATATTTTTTACATGGTTGTCATTGTTTGTCTTATTTTTGTACTGATTGTTATAATACGCCTTTACAGGGTTGATGGCGGAGTCTCGAATAATGACTTTGTGTGCCAGCTATTGGCGGACCTAATCGAGATAAAGGTGGAAAGACCAACTTCTACAGAAATGTCTGTTCTAGGTGTGGGATTCCTAGCTGGGCTTTACTCAGGTTTGAATATATTTTTATTTAAAAAAAACCCAGTATGAATTAAACATTGCAGCCAAAAATATGTTTTACAAATATAACTTACGAGGATCATTCTCATAATATAACTATTATTATTGGTTTCTAAGAGTTTAAACGTAATTATCAGTAGATGTAAGTTTAATTTGTAGCCCCACCCCAGAATTGTCACCCCTTATTGTACAGTAGCCCCGTGGCTTCTTTGGTGCTGACTGACAGCTCACAGTTGACTTCTGACAGTCAATATTTAGGCATATAGCTAAATTTTGACTCTCAGAAGTGATAGCTGCTAAACACATGTTTTTGCAGATCATTTGGTTCGGCGTAGGGATACATAATTTGGTCTGGTAACTTTTTAAAGCCGTCAGCTGTAAGCTGTGAGCTGTCAGTCAGCACCAAAGAAGTTATGGGGCTACTGTATGAGGTGATAAAAAGGTGTAGAGTGCTCATAATTTAATGTCTAGCCAGGAGAGTTCAGTCTCGCCCCAAAGGAATATTTCTACAGTCAGACAGAGACGGATAATGATGCTCTACGCGTAATCTGTGTGTAGTACTGCCCCAGACCCACCTAAAATGGTTATTCCCATCTCTCAGGGTTCATCTGCAATGGTCTCCCCCTCAGTTCCAGTCATGTGTGATACCTACAAGGCACAATGGTGGGACATCAACATTGCATTGTTAGAAAAAATGCGGATAAAAAACTATCTTATTTTTAGGGTGGGGGGGAGTGGTATATTCAGTTAAAAAACAAAATTTTAACATCAAAGAATACGGTAAGTATAGTGAAGGATGAAAACCCATATCATGGATCGCAAGGCCTGCCATAGCTTTGTTAATCACAGGCCCCTTGCATCCTTTTCAGAGCCTGTCACCTCTTTGTTGATAAATAATGTTGCACACCTGCCCTGCCATAAGAAACGAAGAGGTGTAACTTCAATGTTCTTTGAGCTGAGATATTTCAATATTGCACATTTTGATAAACCCTCGTACCGTATGGTAATTTGCATACAAGGAAGCTCTACTCTGTTTCTCTTCAGCCCTTCCTTCCCTACGTAACAACAAATATGGATACTGACACCAGTTTAAACCTTTTCCTAAACAGATATATGTATAGCCGTCAGAGGTAACGCACACGCATAAATACATTAAGGACACCCCACGCCTCTAGCTGGGCCCCTTATATAAGTTAGGACTTTTAAGGTGGAATCCACTTGCCGTCACAGGCCTTTAATGATGGAATAAATGCACTTGATTATGTTGCTATAGAGAGTGACCGCTGGATGATGTATTTGGCTGATTTTGTAAAACCACAAGGCTCTCAACCTCACAATAAAACAGATTTAAAAGCCTTCCAAATACATCACCCAGCAGCCTCTTTCCCTAGCATCATAACCAATTTCATTACATCAAAGATCTCTTTACCCGTTAATCTGGTAACCTGATTTATTTACCATCTAGAATGCAAACAATATACTGATTATAAATGGTTTAATTAACTAATATTTTGTTCCATTATTTAAACAATATTTTGTTTCAGGTGTTTGGAAATCTAAAGAGGAACTATGCCAGCTAAGGAAAGTAGATCGTGTATTTGAACCTCAAAAAAAGTTTAAACAAAAATATGACCCAATCATAACCCAATGGAGTGAAGCACTGACTCGTTTTTTCAATTGGTATTAATAATAATCTTGATTTTTAAACTATGTGAGTCAAGCCTTCGATACCTTTTTTAGCTTAACCAATACCTAAGTAAACATTTAGCTTCCATACACATACATATTTAAAAGTGGGAATGGCTGTACTATACAATATTTCCATTAATATAAAAATATGAACATATGGTAGCTTTTTATATTCTTCTCTTTGGTTCACTATCTATAGCTTAATGTGCATATAACCCGAACGGGTAATAAACTAGTTTAACAAAACAATGGAGGAATTTTGCTACTATAACTTTAAGCAAAATTTTTACATACTGGAATTCTCAACTATCAAGAAAATAAAAGTAATGAGGTTTTAACAAATAAAATGGTTGTAGCAATAATTATTCCAAAAAATTGTATACTTGTGTGCATTTATCATGACAAAATTTAGTTGTCAGCCATAGTTGTTTTCATAATTTTGATTAGGTACTTATATTAAATTAATTTATGCAAATGGATTTATGTAACCTTGCTAGAAGTAAAAGACGTGGCATTGATATTATAAGAGGTTCCTTTTGATAATTTTGTAATATAGTAATATAATATTTTATAAAACCAAATATATTTAAAGGCCGTGAGTATCTGATAATGGACTTTAAATTAATATATTATTTAATCTTAGGGTATTTTATTACAACTAAATTTAATTGTACAAACATTATTTAGCTTATTTTTATAATTGTTAGATTTGTTTTTGTTCATAAGAGTTAATAATATTTCAAGTTTGTAAAGTGTAAAATTTACAAAAAAACAACTTATGTATATCTAAAAGTTTTATCTTCTTGGTTAATTTTAATTTGTTTTCAATGTTGACTAACAATAATTATTTGGAAGGACTTATTACAATAATATGCATTATATCTGCTTTTAAACATATGGTATGGTTATTGTTAATATTCTCACATACATTCCACTAATATGTCTGATAATATAAGAGCGTTTCAAGACAATACTTTCAGCAATACATCTAAAACATATTTAAACCAGTAATAGTAACAACTGCAAGTATGTGTTAAATAACTTTCAATATTGTAGATAAATAGTAGAATATTGAGGCTAAAAATTAGATTTAAGAATATATCATTTTGCTCAACACATTGTATCATGAGTATGAATAAGCTTTTTAACTAATTTAATGTGCTATGAAAAATGATCAAATAATATATTTGTCTTTAAAGTCAATTGACACCTTAGCCCGGTCGATAATGTGTCTGCCTACTGAGATAACATTCCCGGCCTTGATTCCAGACATGGCCAAAAAAATAGTATTTGTGAAATGTGGGTTTAACCTTTCACATTGATTAATTAATAGCCGTAGACTGGATGTTGTGTCTGTTCTAGTCTAAGGTTAGATTGTAAGGCATATGAAGCTATGACAGGCCTAGTAAGCCGGTAGTGGAAAATATATGGCTTGAATTAAAAATTGCCTCAGGCTGGAAACACTGATTGATGTAAAAAGTAAAAAAACAACTTAAAGTTCATGAGAATGAGAAAATGAAAGTGAGTCACTTATAATCAGGCACAATTCTACCGTCTTGTATTATTGTATGTATTAAATAAGTATTATTTACATACATTTTGTTTTTACAAAAAATATGTCTTGAGATATGTGAATAGCAATTGACTTCTCCAGCGACGTGTAGACAATCTATCAATGTTTATCATATTGATAAAAGACAGCCGGAAGGATGATATTCTGCCATTGTTGTATTGTGTATATTCCAAAAAGTAACCAAAACTAAGTTTTTGAAATTAAAAAAATTCTAGTTTCTCTAAAATGCTAATAGATCAATATTTTCAGCTAAAGTATCATCATTCAACATAAATGAATTAATCTCTTTTTTACTACCCCTCCCAGGGAACATTGTAATCTCTACAGCGCCTTTACTAAGCCTTTATCTATCACATCTGCTTCAATTGATCCCTCAATCTGACAACCTAATATCCATTTCAAAAAATCTAAAGAAGTTTGCACATAGTATGAAATACACCTGAACGCAGATCTATGTTTTTATACTTTCTCTTATATTTCTTATATCACATGCTTTTGAGAAAACAAAAATGCATTTGCTTAAATAATAATAATAATAATAATATTTAGCACCGCGTCTTACTACCCATTCGGGTTATACGCTTTAAGTACTAATTACTCGAATGGATTAGGAATTGGGAAGGTTGAATTAGAGGAAGTGAACTCGCATTTGCGTGGAGGAAGAGTGGAAAACCATTTAGGAAAAAAAAAACTCAGTTCACCCGACCGAGACTCGAACCTCGATCTCCCCGTGCTCAGCAGTTGAGCTCAACACGACTAGTGCGTTAGTCAACTACGCCACTGAGGCGGGTATTTGCTTAAATAAAAGTGATATATTTTAAGTGTTGACTTATTAGAAATTTTAGAAACTGTCTTTGGTTAAGTTGTGAGATTGTTGAGAAGTAACCATTGACAATATTTTAAACAACTAAGAGTAAATTAACTATTTAACAATAGTTCTAGTGTCACAGTAAAACAAAGTAATAAATGTTAAACTATTTAACCACTATGCTGATGATAGTTTTCACATTATTTAATAATTGTGGATTTTGAGAGTTTTTAACGCCTTTTCCTCTTCTCATACTCATGAGATTATGCATCACTCACATATAGACAACTTGGTATCACTTTCACTCATGCTCATAATTTGTATTTTATTGTCTACCTAATTTAGCAAAAATTACTATACATATTTTAGCAGCTGATACTTATAGCTTTAAATCAAACACAACTCATCACTTTGCAGGATGTTTCATTGAACTTTCAAATGAAACACTAAACTGGTAGCTACCATTTTGTAAAGTGGTGTTTATGAAACAGATAATAGTTAGGTAGTGCCTACGCTCATTTTTCTTCATAATACATTTAAAGGAACAAAAACAACAACATAATGTTTGAGATATATTGAATACCCTAGCTTACTTTACCGGGTTAATGGACCATAAGGCTACACGCACACTGGGAACTAAATTATTGTGGTGATTAAAACGTTAGTGAACATGATTTTGTAACAAGTTACAAGTAACAGTTCACTCAGATGGCATAATACTCACCCTCCGACCCATTTGGACTCCAACTTCTTCACGCCTAGCCCTGACCTCCTCCCTCTGACACACTATCTAACTGACTGAAAGGAGGTGTGAACCAACACTCAGCATGCGAAAAAGGCCACGCCCAAGAAAAACAAGTGAAGGTGGCTCTACATACTTAGTTACTATTTCTTCCGTCTGGACTGTTCTAGCACATTCTACTAGTTCCCAGAATGCTCACAATCTTTCCACGCGCTTTTCAATCCCTTCCCTTCCTCTCTCTTCCCCCTTTTTCCTCCCCTACTATCTGTGGACATGTGATCTTGTGTAGTCGCTATATATGGTGGTGTTTTGATTGTATCAGTACTCATTGTACCGTTGGCTTAGGACGAGGTGAGCGACACATTTTAAGCTAGGGCTTAACTTAACGCTTTTTCAAAATTCCCTTTTGGCTCACTTATGGAATCTTTTCAAAATTATTAAGTTAGACTTATATTGTTAAATTGTTGTAATGGTATGGGGTGTTTTCCTTTATTAGCGGGTTAGTGTGTAGCCACGTTTCAATTACAATTTTGTCTATTGGGGAAACTAAATTTTCCTTCGGTCTTTAAACTAAACTTGTGAATGTGAGGAATGCCAGGTCTCCACCGTGGTTCGGATTCCACGTTAAACTGTAGGTCCTTCATTTCATCTCACAAATTCACCCTACCATTTGCACATTAGCGTAAGTGCGTATAACCTGAACGGGTAGTAAGACGCGGTGCTAATAATAATAATAATTTAAACTAAATTCTGTTTCGCCGCTTGGCGGCTAGCGTTTCATTGCGCTCTCACGTAGGCTATGGCCGTTTGCTGATGGGGAGTTGGTGTCATTTACCGAATAAATAATTGTTTGGTAGAATTAACTAAATGGCTCGAGAAGGCAGAGCACTTAAAAATTTAGTATTGTGCTTTATAACTTAAATTGCATCAGAATATATTTTGTTGTCATGAGATGCCAAAACACTAAAATTTTACTATTATGTCTTATAACCTCAATTACATTATAGAACATTTTGTTGCCGCAAGATGGCACAGCTCTTAAATATTTATTTTTTAATCTTTGAAACTTTATTAAATTACGAATAGTTATCACGAGGTGGCAGGACATTTAAGATTTGGATTATATCGAAGCTTAACTTTTGGGAAGTACTATTGTTCGTTAACTTTTCCGAATTAAATTTTTAATTATTCCACCTGAAAGCCACGAGGTGGCGAGTCTCTAGTCCCAATGTACATACTGTTATTGTTTAAAATTGATTCATTGTTTCTTGAATAAAACCATTTCTCTCTTGTGATTCCTTGCCTATTATTTCTGTCAGTGGGGAGAGGGGAGTAATAATTTGAGGGATGTGAGTGCACTGCGACTAAATAGTTGACTATATTGGTGGTTCTTCCTACACTACACTACACAATGTACTAAGGATAACGAAACCTCAACACAATAAAAAGTTTTGGCTGCACTCAATATTTTTCCATTGAGTTTTAAATTATCAGCTTTACAAGCTTTTTGAGGACTTAAGAATATATTAATGAAAGCTTTTAAACTATTTTCTAGAAATATCTCATAATTTTTGGTCAAATTATAAAATGTATATAAATCATTACCTACAAACATGCAGCAAACAAATAGGGTTCCACAATGAAACAATAAATTTACTTAATTTTTGAAATTTTTCATTCAAACTAAAACTTTGGAAAATAAATATTTTCAAACTTGAATATTTTTTTTCCTGTAGGCTGTGTTCTTTCATCCCTTTAGTTTCCAACAGAAAAAAGTCGCCTAATGTGTGTTCTCCCATTAAAATAATGTGAAGCATATAACTAAAACGGGTAGTAATACGCAGTGCTAAACATATTTTTTGTTCATCCAGGCAGTTAAATAGCTCACAATTATAAGTTACCTACTTTAGTGGTCGTATGATATAGGGCATCACTCTCGTAGGAGAGTAGACTGTTGATAACGGGGAGATCGAGATTCAAATTCATGTCGGGTGTACTGAGAGTTTTTTTCTAAAATGGTTTCCAATGTTTTCCCACGCAAATGCAGGTACACTTCCTCTAAATTCAACCTTCCTTATCCCTAACACTTTAGTGTAACTAGTACATATGGCTATAGCCTGAACAGGGGGTAAAAAATATTCCATTGCGCGCCTATCCTAAGAGTCATTGGACATCGGCACAGATGGTCTCACATTGTAAGGCGTCTGACACACAATTCAACTAGATTTACTGTGTCAGAAATTTTCTACATACATTACTATTTCAAGCCTGGGTCTGTTTTGTTTATTCAAGCCATATATTTTCCACTACCGGCTGGCTAGTTCTGTCGTAGCTTCATATGCCTTATAATCTAACTTAAGGCTAGGACAGACACAACATCCAGTCCTCGGCCATTAATTCATTATTGTGAAAGGGTAAACCCATATTTAACCAATGATAAATTGTTTGTACATGCTGGGAATCGAACGCATCAGTAGACTACCGACTGAGCTAAGATGTCGGATAGTGACTGAGAGATCAAGGTTCAATTCTCGGTCAATTGCAGTAGGAGTAATTTTTCGCATACGATTTATCACAGGTTTTCTTCCATCCTCGCTCCACACTAATGTAGTGGCTATTCCTCTAAACTGCCCTCCTCACGCCTACTCCTTAAATCAAGACAGTAATAAATAACCTTGGTGTTGAACACACTGACAAAAGTTGAGTTACCTTACTCAGATTGATGTTAGATTTGACAAAACTATTATGAATTTTACAAACCCATGGAAAAAAAAATCACATTTCAGGCCATTTAAAATGTGATCATGCTCAAGTAAACACAAGCCTTTAACATTACAATACAATTTATTCTCTATGTTACCTGTGTTTTTATTTTGTTATGTTTCATAAAACATTTTTGAATGGTTGAAAATGTTGTAAAGTTCATTGGTATTTACATACAGTGACTGTTGAACCTTTTTTGTTTATGGGATGGCGGTAATGAACTCAAAAAGGGCTTTTAGGGATTTTTACCACGTGTCAAAGGAGATCTGGCACCCCACAGAATTTGTTTTGGCAGATACCAGTACCTGAGGAGCTCTTGAAGTTATTTAGAATGCTCAAGCCTCTCTTGCCCCCCTTCCCCCCCCCCTTCCCCTCCCACACAGAAAAATTTAGATAGTTGGATGCCATTAAAAGCTATTCCCATTGGTTCTTCTTCTGAAAACTTAATAATTTGTATACCCCTAGAAGAAATTTAGAGTGATCCTTACCCAGAGAAGAAGAAGCAATTTGAAGTTTGTTTCTAGTAGTATAGAAATGGACAAATCTATACAAGGGCACGATGTACCCCTGTTTCCTCTGCCACTGTTTACATAAATAAGGTAGAGATTTTTCATTTTCTAAATTCAGCAGTTTCTCATTTTATAGATCAATATTACAAAAATAACTATATTTCTAGAATTTAATATACTACTGTACAGTACAAAACTTATCAACCAGTAGATGATACAAACATAAGCAATAATGTCTGTATTACCCGCCTCTGGTGGCGTAGTTGGCTAACGCGCTTGTTGTGTTGAGCTCGACTGCTGAGGACGGGGAGATCGAGGTTCGAATCTTCGGTCGGGTGAACTGGGGTGGTTTTTCCTAAATGGTTTTCCACTCTCCCTCCACGCAAATGCGGGTTCACATCCTCTAATTCAACCTTCCCAATTCCTAATCAATTAGCGTAATTAGTACTTAAAGCGTATAACCTGAATGGGTAGTAAGACGCGGTGCTAAATGTTTTGTGTGTTTAATGTCTGTATTGTTTTATTGCCAAATAATACCATTTTCTTGCCATTTATTGTATCTATTGCCTTAATTTTTATAGTACTGAATAAATAAAATATGTACTATTATGTTTATAAAATGATGTTTAATTGTTACTTTTTATTCCTTTTGTTTCTTCCAATTATGTTAACAAACGAAGCTGGAAAATCAATGTCTTGAGTACTAAGGAGGATTATCCATTCTTTATCCCCATAAATTACCAAACATCAGAGACTTCAAGTTCCAAATGCCTGTTCATTTGAATTTAACTACCCAAAAAGTATGAAGGGTTACTGCCTATTAGCGGTCAGGCTATGGAGTTGGTATGTCAAGCCTTCAACTCCTACCCTTTTGTTTTTCTACTGTCCAACTCTGAGTCCAACTCAGACTCTTTTATAAATAGCTAAAGTATATTAATTTGTAATAACAAATTTACTCTAGTAAAATGCGCCAATACAGATTACTTTATGGGAAGCTTGGTTGGAATTGTGAATGTATATCTAAATACATTTGTCAATTAAAATAACAGATATTGGTTCTAAGTAATAAAAGAGTATAAATTTAAAACTACATATCTATCATATATTGTTATAGTATTATAAGTTTATATTTTGAAGGCAGTGTCGGCACATTTTTGTTTTTACTGACTGTGACTCCACCCAAAATTTCTTCCCACTCCGAATACACAGACCTGATTAACGGTTTATAAATAGGGAATGATGACGGGAGGAGAAACAGAGTAGGATTAGTAGAGTAGTGAGAGAAGGTGTGCAGGCAGAGGTATTAGGGATGAATGATAGAATACTAAAGATAACAATAAATGATAGAGTAAAAAAGGTGGAGATGATACAGGTGCATGCCCCACAAGTGGGATGCCTAGCAAAAGAAAAATACAAGTTTGAGGAAGACCTAGAAAGGCATATGGGAAATGGATGTCAGGTAGTAATAGGCGATATGAATGAAAAGTATAAAAAGAGAGAGAGTAAGGTTTGGGGAGGTGTTAGGGAAGGAAGGCCGGTGAAGGAGGGAAATGAGGAGGGTAGAAGGCTCTTGGAACTATGTGCAAGAAATATAATCAAAATGGCAAACAGCTGATATGAGAAGGAAAGAGAAAGTCATAAGATCACTATAGACAGGTGGGATGGGGAGCAACAGTCGGTGATAGACTACTTTATCGAAGATTAAGAAATGAAAAGGCAGACCGTAAACATCAAGGTAATACCAAGTGTCTCCTTAGATAGTGACCACATGTTTTTGGTGGCAGACATAGGGGGATGGGAATGTAGGGAAAAGATAGTAAGATCAGAAAGAAGAATAAGGAGTTGGAGAATAAAAAATTAGGAGGAAAAAGAGATGTATCAAAGGAAGGCAAGAAGCTTAACACCCAAGGATGAGATGCAAAGTGTAGAGGTTGAGTGGTAAAGGCTTAAGAACAGTCTGGTGGAAGTGGAAGAGGAGGTATGTGGGAGGAAAAGTAATAAGAAGATGTGGAAGGAGACACCCTGGGGGAACTACAGTGTAAAGGAAGCAGTATAAGATAAGAATAAAGCATTCAGACGGAGTTTTAAGAATAGGAATGAGGAAACAGAGAAAGAATATAGGAAGAAGAAAAAAAGAACAAAGCGAGTTGTAAGGAAGGATTGGTTTGCAAAAATGGACGAAAATGCTGCAACGGAACGTGGAAAGAAAGTGAAAAGGTGCTATACAGCCAAGTAAGAAACTGAAGGAGATAGAATAGAAATGAAGTCAGAAGGATGAGCGAAGAAGGAAGAATATTGAAGACAGGAGAGGAAAAAAAAGGAACATTTCTGTAAAACTAGGAACTTTTTAGAACCTTTATGAACCTACAATTATTTAACGTTTCCGGTTCCGGAAATATGGTTATAATAAAGAAAGCCCAAACAATAATTTTGAAAGGTATCCCTCCCCATCATTTATATCCCAATAGAAATTTTGAATAAGGTTTCCTAGCCCTAGTTTATATCGGCGCCCTCACCTTTATGCAAGCCAGTGGTATAATGAGTGACGAGGTAAACAAAACAAGCTATTATATAGTAGATACAACCTACACTTGTTCTCAGAGAAGGGGGGAAGCAGGGTGGAAACAAAGAACAAAAGGAAAGGAGAAGACTAGCGCTCTCGAAGCTTAGCGGTCAGTCCAGTAATTACTCGAAGTTTGCAGAACATCCCAGATGGCGGAACCGGAAACGATCTTGGTCAAGTTAAGTCCTTGTTTGTTGTGGGTCGGGCTTCGATGACGAGCGAGGCGCTGACCAGCGTCTTGTTTCAGTCGAAATTGTTCAAGCCACGGGAGAGAATGGCTTAGTTTGTGTTAGTGCTCCATCAGACGGAGAGAAGCCAGGCCAGTGGTGGTGAGTCTTGTAATTCTGTATTACTAGGTGGTATGCGTTAGATGATGTTATTGGTTGTAACATCGTTACAAAAGTTTAGGCTTATATGCAAAGGCTATATATTAATTTATCAAGAATAATAATAATGTTTATAGCGTTTCACTTGGAGGTGCATGTTATACTAACTCATAGTTGTTTATTCTAATGTTAGGGATATATATGTTTGTTAAGAGTTATAATGGAGTTTGTTGCATTTCACACTATATGCGCGAGTTATACAAACTTTGAACATTAGACTTCCATGCTGACGCTATATATTTATACCTTGGGATTTATAATTGTGTACATCGCATTCCTATGTTGAACGCGTTAGTTGTACTGACAGCCAGCTTAATTACAAAATATATTTATT
Source organism: Timema californicum (assembly GCA_902141385.1). NCBI lineage: Eukaryota > Metazoa > Arthropoda > Insecta > Phasmatodea > Timematidae > Timema > Timema californicum. The sequence continues at coordinate 66,973 of CABFOW010001969.1, forward strand.
AATTTTTATATGCATTGTAAAGACGATAACATCCATTCTCTAATGGAGTAATTTTAATATCTTGGATGATAAACGCTTCTCGCGATTCCATTATATTTATGTTCTTGTAATGTATCTTCATTTTTTTTGTTTTTAATAAAAAAACAAACATTGTTATTGTCAGGTAAACATCTTAACAGATTTTCCCAAAATACTTCCTTATATTTAGATGAGAGGTTTACAAAAGTATTACTTAATAAACATGTTTCTTTTCTTGAACAAACCGTTTCCGAAAAGAAAATTGAAAAAATAATAAAAATTCTTGAAGATAACCGTCTGTTCCCACGGCTCTGCATTTCTACGTGTATGAAAAGGGTCAATCGCCTTAAACGAACTTTTTAATAAAATGAGCTTTGCTTCAAGGTATTTTATTTACCATTCTCTTTGTAGAAATAATTAGGACTTACTTGAGGGTGAAAAAAAAGCATTTTAATAAAAAAATTAACAATGATACAGAGGAGTCGGAATAATTAATTATCAAGAATACAGCAAGCTATTCTGATTATAAATTCTTTTGTGAATATCTTACAATAATTTAAAAAAAATCAGAATCCATACGAATAGGTGGGCACTCGTTATAAAGGTCAGACTTTTATAAACTGATTTGTAGGTCACTGGGAGGTCAGGTTTTGAATATCAGACCGGTGAACTTAGGGTTTTTCTTGTAAATGGTTTCCCACACCACTTGTGGTAGGTAAATGATGACACATTTAATCGAAAATGTTAGCTTTCTTAGCTTAGCAATGAGTATGAAACCAAACTGACGAAGTCTTAGCACAGCATAGCATAGCATAGCTTAGTTTAGATTATCTCCTTTAGTATTTAAATGTGTGTTTGAGACTTCTGCTATAGAAGACAGAAGAAAGGAAGATGATGTCACCTTTGTGCAGTGGATTCTTTCCACAGTTTTCCTCTTTCCCTAGGAGGGAATTTTTTTGTTAAATTTGCACCTATTAGTTAATTTTTCCTTTTTCTTTATTTTTATCAACCTCCATTATTATAAAATTATTTAGCCACTGTGCCACCTCATTTTTAAACATAAAAATCCTATTAGTATGTATTTAGTCACTATAACCGTTGGTTTTGCACTCATGATAATGTTAATCAGTAAGGGATGAATAAATATGAAACTAAAGGATATGTACCCACATTTGCGTGAGGGAGAATGGGAAACCATTTAGAAAATACCCCACTCATTATAGCGCGTTAGACCCTACTGGGAATCGGGCCTTGACGTCGCTGTACAGGGTGATTCAGGAGGAAAGGTCAATATTCTGGAAAGTAACAATACTGGTCGTTCTAAGAGAATAAATGGTTCGGTGCACCACACAGAATTTCTCTCGCTCTTATCTTAGAATAGAGTCAATAGACATTCACTAAAAACTCGTAATATTTGTGAAACGAAATAATATATCTATACATCGTTATAGGAACACTACACCAAATATCATTAATTAATTAATATACACCGTTAATACTACATGTCATTAGTAACTAGGAGGACTGTTACAGAAGAATTGGGAAAAGAGAATAAAAATAAAATCTATTTTCAAATATCTGAATTAAAAAGTATATATATATGTTTAAATCTAAGAAATTATTGGTTTTATAAAAATATATTTAAAATAAAAGGTTTTTTATCTTTAATAGTGCTACAACTTTACAGTTATAAGTTATTTTGTATATCAAATAGTTGAAAAAAATTATGAAAATTGGAAAAATTTCCCCATGTAAAGTACCCCCAAAGTAATTTCCATGTGAAAATGAGAATTGTCAATTGGTTTGTAATTATAAACAGTGTTTAGATATAAAATGTAATCATAATCGTTAGAGTTAACTTCGAGAAAATCGATTTTTTTCTCTTTTTGCCCTTCAGTAAACCACCATTAAATTAAGGGTTACATATTTAATTCCAAAAATCCCTCGGGGGGGGACCTTATGAAAATCCCAGGTACCAAGTTATTGCTCAATCTGTAAAATGTTTTCAGCTCTAGTCTGAGATACAGACGAACAACATTGCGGAAACAACTTTTTTTATTATCAGAAAGTCGACATTATTTTATAAAAATCTCGAGTTCGATGTTTTAACAATTACAATCTCCAAGGTGTTGAGAGAAAATAAAAAGTGTATATGAACATGTGTCTTGTTTCGAAAAATTTCTTAGATAGAGATATTTGGATGTCCAGTATTCTGAATTTCACGCGCACAGTTATTGTTTGAAGCATGTGCATCGGTTTGAAGCGTCAGTCGGTTGGAAATAGCGGCATTGTACAAGTATTGTTAAAAAATATACATATCTTTACAACTGTCGAATATGCAGATACGCTGTATACTTACGGCTTCTGCGACGGTTGCGTCACTGCTGCTGTTGAAAAATGCAGTCACCTGCTTCCGTGGCAGCATGGTGTGTGGCGTCACGCTCCTGTTGGACTATACTGCCGATGATCGTGATGTCTGTTGGGGGTTTATTAAAAAACAGTTTTCCACTCTCCCGCCACACAAATGTTGGTACACATCCTCTGAATACAAGCTTCTTCATCTCTAACTCGGCGTGATTAGTATATATTATGTGTATAACCTGAAGAGGTACAGTAGCCTCATGGCTTCTTTGGTGCTGAGTGACAGCTTTGAAAAGTTACCAGACCAAATTATGTATTCCTACGCCAAACCATATGATCTGCAAAAACATGTGTTTAGCAGCTGTCATTTCTGACAGTCAAAATTTAGGTGTATACCTAAATGTTGACTGTCAGCTGTGAGCTGTGAGTTGTCAGTCAGCACCAAAGAAGCCGTGGGGCTACTGTAGTAAGACGCGGTGCAAAACAAAAATAACACGTTCGTGATTTCCTATGTGTAGGATTCTGGAAAACACCCTACGAATCGAAATTGAAGATATAGTTATAACTTTTAACAATACTTATACAATGCCGCTATCAACAACCAACTGACGCTTCAAACCGATGCACATGATTTAAACAGTAACTGTGCGCGCGAAATTTAAAATATCGGGCATTAAAATATCTCTATCTAAGAAATCTTTCGAAATAAAACACATGTTCATACACACCTTTTTCCTGAGAATGACAGGTATTTTGACTTTCCAGAACATTGATCCTTTCCAAGGCACACCATCTTGACTTCACCTACAAGTATTGATTAGAATTATATTTTCACCAAACTAATAATTAACCTCCGTTTAAAGTCTACACAAGAAACCAGGTCTCCCAAGTCATTCTTACTTGCTGTAGTATTGACAATGCATCGTACATCCCCGTTGCCAATAGAGCTTGGTTCGATACCATGTTGGGTTGAGGAACAGTTGGGTTCACTTAGAATCCCTCGATTTCCCCAAAGCTTCGAGAGGGTTAAAATGTTAACCTTACAGGATATTAATTAATTTAACACCGCGTCTTACTACCCGTTTGGGTTATACGCTTAAGTTCTGATTACGCTAATGAGCTAGGAATCGGGAAGGTTGAATTTAGGGGAAGTGAACCCGCATTTGCGTGGAGGAAGAGTGGAAAGCCATTTAGAAGGGGGGAAAAAACCCTAGTTCACCCGACCGAGATTCGAACCTCGATCACACCATCCTCGGCAGTCTAGCTCAACACAAACTAGCGCGTTATCTAAGTACGCCAGCAAGGCGGGTTTACCAGACATTGTTTTGTTAGGTAATAAGAGGTGTGGTTAATCACTCTAATGGAGCAGGCAAGGTTGAGCGAGGGAACAATTTAGAAGTAAGCTAAGAGTAAAAATCCATTTCGGAAAAACCATCCTCAGTAGACCCCGATCAGGACCCTGATCTCCTCGTCATCATTAGGCCAGTCTAACACGAGAGTGACGCCTTAAACCATTCGGCCACTGAAGCGGCTTTCGCCAGAATTAAAACCACGTCTTCTCATTGGTCCCGCCGTCTTCACGATCTCACCGAATGTCCAGGAAATGCACATTTAACTGCAATAATAAGTTAAGATTTAAGGCTAAGGTAGGTAAAATATAAAGTAAATGTACCCTCATTTGATAATAATAGTGGTAGTAAATGCATCCAGTCAGGGTTCAAACCTTAACCTCCTCGGCAAACCCGACCATAGATTAGCTTGACAATCGTACCGTGTGTCCAAAAAAGTAGGTTTCGCCCCGACCAAGACCAAGTACTAAGTCCTAGACAAGCCCTAGACCAAGTTCCAGGCCAAGTCCTAAGTCCTAGAACAAGTCCTAAGCCAAGTCCTAGAGCAAGGTAAAGTAAGAGGCTGAGTGGTCTGACAGGCTGACTTCAGTTAAAGAATTACCTTGCTGGGGTGACCTGCCGGTCTAGGGGTAAGGTGTCAGGCTTCTGTGCTGGCGGCCGGGGTTCAATCCTCGGTCCCGGCAAACATTTATCTGATTACCAAACCCTTCCTTCACCTCTGACAAATCACCCTACCATTACACATTAGCGTAAGTGCGTATAACCCGAACGGGTAGTAAGACGCGGTGCTAATAATATTAATAATTACCTTGCTGCACTTTCGCGACAAAAATTAGTCGATCGTGCAAGAAAGCAACATCGTTAATAAATGTCGATATTTTAGTATTTTGAGCCAGCGAATATTACAAGTACAGTACTTTTAAATAACATTTGAGTGTGACCAAAGCTACCTTGATCGGTCATAATCCGTATTGGTTTAAGATATTTAAATAATTAAAGATCATTTGTTGGTAAAATTATATATGTATTTGTTAAATTATTGAATTTATGGAATAAAAATGAGATGTATAGACCGAAAAAAAGCAAATGTAGATTGGAGAAATGATGGATAACCTTTGATAATACAAGATGATCGGTTGGATGACCCTCAACTAATCCTACAAGAGTTTCACCATTCCCTTTTTAGATTCCGTGGGTGTCGAACTCGGTGGTTTTGACGTAAAGTGCTATTCTCAGGATCTGGTGTTCCTGGGTTCAAACACAGTCGAGATAAAAGGATTTTTCTTGAGCGATAAAAATCCGTAGCACAACTTCTTTCGGAGTGTAAGTGAATCCGTCGGTCCTATGTTTATTGTGGTATGTAAAACAAACCTGGCAGGTATGGGAAACTAACTTTCCTTGCAAAATTTATAGGAACTTTCGGGTTCGATCATAGAAATTTTGTGTGGAAACAGTGGCAACACTCCAAAAAAAAAATTGTTACCGTTCAATTTATAAAATATATAAGCCTCCATTGGTGGACCCGTGGACTATACGTCCAGCTCATTTATTTTGGCTGGTCAGTGATAGGTAGGGATGTGGTATCGAAATAAAAGTATCGATAACAGTAAGTATCGGTATCAAAACGCATAATTTTCTGCTTCGTATGCTTGGGGGACTTTTTGAGTTGATTACAAAAGCTTATGTTGTTTAATTTGTGATGATCTTGCTCATTGATAAAGGAAGGGGTTGTAAGACTGGTTGCCAGGTCAGGCATCAGGCTGTATTGATAAACAAAGGTGAAAGAACAACTCCGAGTTATAAGCTAAGAGAAATTGAGTGCTAGAGCTGCTTCTTGCTTGTCATGCAAGTTGATAAACAGTGCCATTAGTTCTTCCTTCACAGTCCACCATAGTAAACATTTATTCTCAACATGAGGTAAGATAAGAAAAAAAGTTGTTTATTTCGATACAGATCCGATACCGGAGTGTGAGTACTAATATCAGTAAAAATATAGGGGAAAAAAGCTTCGAGTAAAAAAAATACTAATATCGAAATTAGTAAAGTATCGATAGTTTTTTTCACATCCAGTGATAGGTAGATCGGGGCTCGAATCCCGTTTGGATGTTCCGAGGTTCTTTTTTGTTTGGAATAACGATGACCTGGTGGTCTAGGGGTAAGGTGTCAGACTTCTATGCTGGCGGCCGGAGTTCAATCCTCGGTCCCAGCACAGATTTATCTGATTACCAAACCCTTCCTTCACCTCTGACAAGACATCTTGTGAATGTGGGGAATGCCAGGCCTCCACCGTGGTTCGGATTCCACGTTAAACTGTAGGTCCTCCATTCCATCTCACAATCACCCTACCATCACACATTAGCGTAAGGGCGTATAACCCGAACGGGTACTAAGACGCGGTGCTAATAATAATAATGTTTGGAATAGTACTCTACATTACCATAACACAAACGCAGCTACATTTCCTATAAAGTCTACCTTTCTTATAACTACCCCATTAACGTGATTAAATGCAGATAGTCGGTACGGAAAGTAGGACGATGCAATATATATTAAAATAATTAATATAATATTAATAAAACAAAGAGTTTGTCTTTCATGAGCGTTGCGTGATATCTACCACAAGCAGAGGTTTGAAATTTAAAAATTTGTAACCTCTTGCGCAGGAACATATGCTCTTAGAAGTTAAAATTTAAAATTTGAATTTTATTTCTTATTAATTAATTAAAAACTGGTTTGGAGAAAATAAAATAAAGATTTTCTTTCTGTAGGTTTAAAACAAATAAAATAATTTCCAGGGGTAACAACGCAATCCATTGCATGGTTACCCTGGACGAAGCTGGGTAATTCTGCTTGTATATGCCTATATTTACCACGTCTAAGTGTCTGATCTCAAAAATGACAATTTTCAACTTTTGCAGCAACTAACAAAATATTTTTCCTTCTTAAGTCAACAACCCACATGTTGGTTTGATGTGATTTTTATCCATCCCAGATTTGGGCATGCACTCATTCCTTCAGCTGGTTAGTGCTACCTGCACTATCTGGTATAATTCTCGTGCTCTATGGGATTCCAGGAAGTTTGGTAGTTCTCTGTTACCTTCCACGAGGAGATTAAGAAAGAAAAGAATAGAGAAAATTACCCTTATTAAAGCACTGACGTGTTTGTATGTTATTATTTTGAAAAGAGATCTTTGAAATAATGTATTTTTAAATAGGCCTGGTTGAAATTGTGAATTTGCTAGCGATCTGTTATTATTATTATTATTGTTCTTTAACTAGCAAAAGATGGGTGTTGCCGCCAATTGTCGTGTATTCGATAAGTAGAGTTTACAGTCTACTCAAACATAGTTTTCATTAACTTTTGTATTTTTATATGTAATTCCTCCCTCATGTATAGTTTAAAATATCCCCCAACATAATCTTGGATGCACCAATGCCTTCCACACTGAATTTCTATGAGCAAGCTCGAAAGTGACCACTAATTTTGCGGGGAAAGGTGTTCTCAAATATCTTCCGGGGTTCTTTTAAATGATATGAGACTCCCCCGGCTTTGCTTCCTCTCCATCGCAAGTCGTGCTACGGATTTTAATCGATAAAGAAAGATCCATCAACCTTGGCTGGGTTTGAACCCACGAACATTGAGTCTGAGGTGAGCCCCTCAACCCAAGACCACTGAGGTAGACCCTAACTATCTTACTAAACTGAACATTGTTTGTTTGTGTATCATATTTCGATAGTTATGTGACGAGTCAACCTCAAGTAGGAGAGCAGAAACACGAGAGGAGGTAGTTAAACAAATTGATCTTCGGAGGAGGGTCATCCATCCTTGGGCCGATATGACCTTGAGACTCTCAATTCCAATCTCGGCAATAGGCACGTAGGCCTAATATCCACGCATGCTCGTTAAGCGGAAAAAACAAACAAAAAAAACACAATTCATTCTTGACGTCAAGACCTTCTACAAGACGTCGCTTCACTCAGCGGTGGTTAGAATAACGATCACACTACTCCAAGAGGTTCTGAGGTGGTAATCGATAACGAAGCCTATTAAAACACCTTCAAGAGAAGCGGGAAAAGGACTTCGTCGCGTGGCAAAACTACAGTTGGCAACGCTGTACCATTGGCCTAGCCACCTTTTTTTTTTTGTTTTCTGTCGCTACAAGGTACGGCCAAGTTCTCGTTTTATTCTGTTTATAAAATTGCTGTCCCGCCCGCGGCCGACCAAGCGGCAGGGCGATCTTTTCAAGGTCACTGACAGAACTCCAGAGCACGGAGAAAATACACCAACAGTGCCGATGAGTCGTCTGTGATTTAAGGACGTTTTCTATTAGCTTAGCATTATTAAAACCAACTCGTTTAGGCATTCAAGCGGCACCATCAATTGTTAGCGCGCGTCTTTAGGAAGCTTCCAACCTTTCTTCAGTTGTCGTTCGGCCACCCGACTGGACGCGTCTCTAAAACTCTTCAGAAACGAGTTATCGGTTTTAACGTTTTTAGATTAGTGGTGTAAGAACTCGTTTCGTGTAGTGCCTCATTATGAATTAAACTGGTTTAAGGTAATTAGAATATCTGTTTACTTTTGGTGAAGAAAAGGACATCGTGCAAGGACGTAGTCAGGGAGGGGTTGGGGCTCAAACTCCTCCCCACCCCCGCAACATTTTATAAACAAAACATATACGGCTTTATTTATGCTTCAAACAATAACAAAATTAAGGTCCGGTACAAGCACAAATTAGGGGGCTTGTTAACATAAAAAGCACTTCAGAGAGCTTCTAGAGGTGTTTTATCTAGAACTTTTACTAACCTTCGGCAGTTATTATTATTATTATTATTATTATTATTATTAGCACCGCGTCTTACAACCCGTTCGGGTTATACGCACTTACGCTAATGTGTAATGGTAGGGTGATTGTGAGATGAAATGGAGGACCTACAGTTTAACGTGGAATCCGAACCACGGTGGAGGCCTGGCATTCCCCACATTCACAAGATGTCTTGTCAGAGGTGAAGGAAGGGTTTGGTAATCAGATAAATCTGTGCCGGGACCGAGGATTGAACCCCGGACCCCAGCATAGAAGT